>WEKX01010573.1:0-88760 GCA_013390025.1 Pitta sordida
TCCACCTCATTTTCCTTAAATCACACCATTACCAGCCTCTTTTCCAAGTCCCTGTGAACTCTTGCGAGCTGGAATGTAGCCACATCCTCACGGGAGTACCAGGGTATTCCCAGCTCCATCCACTGCCTCCATGGATTGTCTTGGAGAAGGAGGTGCCAAAAACAGGGTCTTTTTTTACATAGTGGATGCAGCTGCACCGTGTTCTGCTTTCTGCTGCAACATGGGCAGGGCAGCCCCGCCAGGGAGGTATTTGGGCAAAGGTTGTTCATCATGGAATCATGGAGTGGTTTGGGTGGGAGGAGACCTTAAAGCTCATCTTATTCCAACCTCCTGCCATGGGCAGGGACAACTTCCACTATCTCAGGTTGTTCCAGCCTGGCCTTGGACACTTCCAGGGATCCAGGGGCAGCCACAGCTTCTCTGTGTCACCTGTGCCAGAGCCTAACTGTGCTCACAGGGAAGAATTTCTCCCCAGTATCTCACCTAACCCTGCACTTTGTCAGTGGGAAGCCATTCTCCCATGTCCAATCACTACATGCCCTTGAAAAGTCCCTCTCCAACCTTCTCACAGGCTCCCTTTAGGTACTGATAGACCTACTGGGGTCCAGGAGGGCCTCCTCACTTTGGACTGACGTTTGTCAGGTCACAAGATGACTGTCTTTAGTCAGCAGTGAATTTCCATCATGGCCTGTACCTGCATTTGTAGCTACAGGACTTGTTTTCCACTAACAATGGTACAGTTCCACTTGGCCTACGAGTTTGTTTGAAAGGCCTCATAACAATGGTACCAATTCACTTCAGGTAAATGATTTACCAAGGCTAACAAGAATAACTGCTTATCCTTTGTTCCCCACCTTGGCCAGGCAGCTGATGTTCCTGTTACGGGCAGGATCGTTCCCTCCTGTGCCAGGCAAGAGCTCCTGGCACAGTCAAGGGCTGCTTCACTGCTCAGCTGCCTCGGTCCAGGCTTATCAGGAGCTCCTGAGACCACAGGGCTGGCAGGGGAGGGGTGGGGGCAGGATGCTCCACCACAAGACCCATCCCAGGGAGATGCCACAAAACCAGCCTTTCTAACCCCAAACTGGCCGCCTTGGTGAGCAGCTCTTGGGCTGCAGAGCTGCAGTTCTTGCAGCAGTCCTGGAGCTTGCTAGTAACTCTGTGCTCATACTTGGGCAGCTTTTGGCTGATCTGCCCCAGCTCCCTTTGGCCCTGAGCCCTGCTTTAACCTCAGGCACAAAATAAATCTGATGGGCACGAGGTGCTGGGCCCCACCGCGCTGCCAGGCTGATGACAGTGAACATATTGCTCTGCTTGTGGCGCCTGCTTTGTGTGACTGCTCTTATCGTGGCCAGCTGACATGTTTTGCCCTTTCTCCCGTGTGAAGTATCGCCCTGGTCCCCAAGGGCCAGCCTGGCTCTCACTCACGAGCCGTCATGGCGCTGTGGCGCGCCAGCTCTGCTGCCTGGGGCACCTCTGTCCCCCCTGCCTGGGGCACCTCTGTCCCTTCTGCCTGGGGCACCTCTGTCCCTCCTGCCTGGGGCACCTCTGTCCCTCCTGCCTGCCACGGTTGGTGCTCCAGGCAGTGTGGGAGGGCACAGGGATGCCCTCAGTGTGCTCAGGGCCAGGCTGGGCTGTGAGTGGCCATGCACCCCCCTGTGCACCCCTGCCCTCAGGGGATGGCCGTGCTGGCACCCCAGCAGCAGCACCCACTCCCTGCTCCTGGCTGGCAGCTCGTGGAGCTGCTGTGCTGCTGGCACGGGGCTGCTCCTGCTTGAAGGGACCAGCTGGCACAGGGGCAGTGTCAGGGTGGGTGTCCCATGGTGGGCACCTCGTTGATGAGTCTCAGTGGGGCCCCCCGTCCAGCTGCACTGACGGGTCCAACACCTCCTGCACCTCCTGCTGGCTCTGCCCTCCTTGTGATGAGTCAAAGGGTGCTGGTGGAGCTGGGCTGGAGTGGACCAAGGTGTTGTTAATGTGCCACACCACACCCTGCCACCACTTTGCACCCCACACTGCCCACAGGAAACCACAAAGAGAGGTCTGGCCTCCCGTGCTCCCTGTTTGATCCTTCAGGAGCCTTTGCAGGACCGTGACGTGCTCAGAGCCAGATGTGTCGGCAGGATTACAAACAAGCCGAGTAACAGATTACCGTGTCACCACTCTGTCTGCCACCAGCATTGTCTGACATCTCTGTGGTCACTGTGGCCTCCTCCAGCTGCCATCACTTGTCACCATCAGTCACATGTACTACCCTCAGACTTGGCCATTAGGCAGATTAGCTGTAATTGGTGCTGCCCGTCATCACTAATCACTATCTTCATTGTCAGCTCCAGCACCACCCAACGCCTCCTATTTCCATTTATTAGGAGTGTGGTGGATTCTCCGGCGCGTGTCGTCTCTGATCCAAGATTAGATATCTTCTCCAAAGGCTTGGCTTCAACATCCTGGGGACCTGGCTCCCTGAGCGTGTCCTCCCAGTGCTCCCGAGGCATTGAGCTGGTTTGTCTCTCCTTGGCTTTGGAAGCACCTGCTGGCAGTCCCTGCCCTGGGAGATGGGATGATGCTGTGGTGGATGAGATCCTGGGGTGCCTGGGTGAACACAGGGGTGCTCAGGCAGCTCAGCTGCACTGGTGGGTCTCAGGTGGAGACTGTAGGGGCTGAAGGCAGGAGGACGCAGCTGCAGACCAGTCTCGACAGTCCCATCCAGATTTTTGGGCAGGAGCAGACACTGGCAGGGTGGAGGCCATGACCAGTTGGATATCCAGGTTCGGTGTCCTGCTCTGAAATGTGCTGAGAGGGAGCTCAACACAGGGTGGATTCCGTGCAGAGGGATGTTTTCCTTCCCACTGGACTTTCCTTGGGGCTGGTGGCTCTGCTCTGTGCTGTGCCCTGCTCCACATCCCATGGTGCCACATCCCCTCACCCACAGCAATACCTGCAGGGCTTGTCTGGCACACGGCTGGGCCCAGCAAGGGGGGAGCAGCTGCCGTGTGTTTAGGAGAGACCCAGAAAATATTGGGGCAGGCTACAGGGAAGGTCAAACAAACCATTTATTTTCAGGCAGAACGGTCAGATGTGAGCGTCTCTGTTTAGGAATCACATCCAGATGCTGAAGTTAAACATCTGGGCTTCACCTCTGTGTTTTGTCTGCATCCCCCAAGCGTGGTGCAGCCTTTGGAACCATCTGCTGAGGTGTTATCACCTCGTTCATCAGCTGTCCCTCACCTCTGGCCGGGGCTCCCACATTCCCTCTAATGTGTTGGGAAGGGCTGGGAAGAGTCATGACTGCAGAGCCCTGCTGCTGGTCATGCTCTGCCTCCCCCCCAGGGCTGCTCTGCAGCTGCCACTGCTGCAACGAGTCCGAGGGCTCAGCTCCACAGGAGTTCTGCCTTTTCCCTGGGCAGCAATGTGGGAATGTGCTCAGTACAATTTGGAAGGCAGTCCTTCCGTGTCCTGGGGAAGATGAGGGCTCTTCACACATTGAGAAGGATTCGGGGCTGGCAGAGGGAGTGGGATGGGCAGCTCTGAGCTGCCAGCCCTGTGCCCTCAGGGCATCTGTGCTTCAGAAGAGGTTTGTGTGCTGGGCATCTGCAGCCCAGGCAGCTCATACCCTGCTCAGCAGCTCAGCTGGCACAAACAAATCCCTCAGCAGGAGGAGGGCCTGAAATCCTGCACGCAGCCAGTGCTGGAACAAAGCTGGCACTGCAGGGTGGCCACAGTGCAGGGGAACGTGGCCAGGGTACGCTCTGGGCTAAAAGGTGCTGGGGGTGCAGCCCAGTGCCAGTGGGGAAGGTCCCAGCAGGGCTTTGCCATAAGCAGAAGAAGCCAGAGGCTCTGGGAATGGCTCCAGGGAGATGTTTGCCCTGGTGTTGTAGCACTGAGCTCTCTCCATTCGGTAACGCCCTCTCTGTCCTCCATGTGAGGTGGTTTCTAGAGAGGGTCCAGGGCTTGCAGCCACTGTGTCGTGTGGTCTGGCAAGGTTCAGGCTCTCTGGACATGTTTACAGCATGAAGAGCTGCTGGCTGGCTCAACCAGAACTCCAGCTTGCCTGGGGTGATGTAACCCCTGCAGTGGCACAAGCCATGGACAGGATCTTCACAGTGGAATCTGGATAGTCCAGAACTATAGAATAGGCTGAGGTGGAAGGGACCCACCTGGATCATCCAGTCCAAATCCTTGCCCTGTGCAGGACACCCCAATAATCCCACCATGTGCTGTGACCCCTTCCCTGGGCAGCCTGTTCCAGTGCTCAGCCACCCTCTGGGTGAAAAACCTTTTCCTGATACCCAACCTCCACTCCCCCTGACTCAGCTTCCTGTCATTTCCTGGAGTCTTGTCACTGGTCACGAGAGTGAAGAGACTCCCCAATTCTGGAACTGACCACCAGCCTGGGATCTCAACCTTTCCCTTTCTGGAGGTTAACCACCACTGCTCATTGGGGCAGACAGCTGGACAAACAGAGCACAAAATCCTCTTTGGTACTGTGAAATCTTCAGAATCTGAATTTTCCAAATGACCTTTCTGGTTCGGAAGAGACTAAATGTCAAAAAAGCTGTTGTTCAGTTGGCTTCTCCATGTGCAGAGCTGTGCTGTCCATTACAGGAGCACCTTGTGAGTCGGGGAACCTCACACTTCAACACACTTTCCATCCTGAGGCCTGGAAGTGGAATACCAGGAAATGTCCCTTCTGTCCCAGGAAAACAAAGCCCTGAGGGGAGCAGCAGAGCTGAGGTCAGAGCTCTGGTCCCCAGCACCCCTCTGTGGTCAGCTCTGCTCTGATGGTGCTGCTTCCCAAGGCTCTGGCCAGGAGGAATGATCCCATCCAGGAGGATGGGGATGGCTCCATGCTCATTGCTTCCTTGGCTCCAAATGCCAGGCGCATGAAGATCAAAGAGCTTCCCCTTGTTTGGCTTCATTTTTCTGCTGGGAAACTCAGTGAATGCGCTGGCACAGGCAGCCTTGGAACACCTTCACTGTGCAAGTCAAATCCAAGGTAATAAAAGAAAAGCTTCTGTTCCTTCCAGCTTTTCCAAGAGGAAGGGAGTCTGACCATGAGCTGAGGCAGCAGAGCCCAGGGTACTGGTGGTGTCTCTGCTCACAGCTCAGGGCTGGCACTGGTGCCCTGGGCACTAATCCTTGTTCTTCTTCCCCCAAGGCTGGTTCATTCTGCAGGCTCAGGGATGTCAGCTGTGGCAATAAACCCAGCTGACCTTGTTGGTCCCGCTCTGCAGAGCGATTCATCCACCCTTTGCTTTTCTTTTGTCTCCTGAATGTGTTTTACCCCCGAGACCTCAGCCCCAGCCCTGCACGGGGGTGAGTTGCAGTCGCACGTGACGATGGGGCCAATCCTGCTTCCCCCTGGGGAGTGCTGGGGTCAGAAGGCAGCACCACGAGCTGATCCACATCTGCCCACCCCATCCACCGTCCCTGCCAGAGGGGCAGGGCCTGGCTCTGTTGCCCCAGGGGTGGCCACACAGGGTCATCCCAGCCCTGCCCCTGGCACTGCCAGCCCCTCACACGCAGAGTGAGCCTGCAAGAGGGTGTCCTGACATCACGTTTCTGGCCACATGTTCAGGCAGAGAGACATTTGGGGCTGATTAATTAGTCGAAAGGAAACAGGTCTAGAAATGAGGACCAGCTGCCAGCTGAAATGGGGAGTGGAGGGAAGTTTATTGCAAGGGGCCAGAGGCAGCAAGCAGCAGCTTTGGAGGGTTTGGGGGATTCCTTGCAGCTAATTTCCATGTGACAAACCCTTCTTGTCTCTGCGAGCAGCCCCTGTGGGATGGGGACCAGCTCTGTGATGCCTCAGCAGCAGCTTTTATTCAGAGTTAACCAACAGACAGGCTCGTGTTACACCACCGACTGACCATGTGTGGGAGGAGAGAAGGATCAGAGAAATTCTGGTGTGTTGGTGGCTGTTGAAGGCAGAGATCTGGATGTCACTAAGTCGCTGGCTGCTCCTGGCAAGGTCTCTCTTGAGTTCTTCTATGGTCTGGAATCCAGGATCTGGCAGTGCTGGGCACACAACTTTAGTCCTTTTGGTCCAGCATTGTGGGCTGTCTCTAAATGCATCCCTGGGAGTTCCCAATAAAATTATTCTTTTATTGCCTTTTTTTGGCACTCTTTCTGAATGCAGGACTCAACAAACCAGAGGATGAGGCACAGGGAGGGATATGGGGCAAGGCAGACCTTGCACAGGAGCACCTTTGCTGAAGGCACCTGCCTTGTGCTCTCTACTGGGTCTCAGGCTCAAACCTGACCCCCAGGCAGGTGTTCTGGGGGTCGTTCTGTGTCAGAAAATATCCTTTCCTTGAAAACTGTCATTAAAAATAGTCCCATAACCTCTGTATTTTTTCTGAGGTCACAAGCTTCAGGATGTCCCAAACATGCCTGGTTATCCTTCTTTCCTTATCTCCATGATTCCCACATGCCCGTTTCCTTGTGTTCAGCTCCAGTGCTGGGGCCTGGCTGGGAGTGGGGTCCACATGATGGCCCTGGGGAGATGCTGTGAGTTTGTGGAACCCCCAAAAACCCCTGGCTGCAAACCAGACACACACATGTATTTATGTGGGGCACCTTCTGCAAGGGTGGCTGGGCACTCCTGGAGAAACTCTGGGAGAAAATGGCTGAAAATCAGGAGTTTTGCCTTTATGGGAATTGTGATAGTTCAGAATTTGCTCTTGTCCTCAGGAGGCTGGAAAAATCAACTTGTTAAAATCATCCCTGGGATGGAAAGTTAAAAAAAAAAAAAAGAGGAGAGAAATGCTCAATTCAGAAAACTTAATTTTCAGTTCCCACGTACCTGCCTGTGCCCTCTGGAAAGTGGTGGGGCATCATTCTTGTCCCTGTGTGTGTGTTGCACCCAGCTGATCAAATGAGTGATATTTGGGTGCTGGTCTTTGTGGACCACATGCTCTGATTGCAGGGGGGCACCTCAGGTGATGCCCACAGGGGGTTGTGATTGGTGGTGTGGGGTGCCCCGGGGTGGAGGGTGCTGTGCACGAGCCAGGGTGGGGGTCCTGCAGACCTGGGGAGCGAGTGATCCTTGGGGACAGGAGAGCAGGTGGAGGCAGTCCCAGGGTGGAGCTGGGGGGCTCTGAGGGTGCCCTCCTCAGCCCCATGACCATGGGCAGGAGGGGCACTGCCCATCAGAGCTGTTCCTCCGACAGCAAACCCCTACAGCCAGGGGGATATGGAGGCACCTTGCCAGGCCCTCTACCTGGCATGGGAGCAGAGAACAGCTGGCCCTGCAGGGCAGGGTTCTGTCTAATTGGGCTAATTGTAGTGTAAGACCACTGAGGGCTTTCCAAAGGGCAGCATATCTGGGATGTCACATGTGTATCCTGAGGGTTTTCCCTGCTTCATCCATCCAGAGGAACCCAGGAATGCTGAAGCTCAGGGTCCACCCCAGAACCCACCCTTTCTCATGCCCATCACTCTGGCCCTGGGCTGCTCATCCCTGTGACTCCTGCCACTCTTCCCAGGACTTGTCCTGGCTGATCCTCTGTACCCACCCCCCATCTCAGCTGACACTTGGCTGCAGGGGCAGGGCAGCCTCTGCTCCAGGGGTGAGGACCAGACACATTATCTCCGGGTCATCCCAACTGCAGTGGTGAAGGTTACAGCCACTATGAAAAACCCAAACCCACGGTGCCAAGGGAAACCAGGAGGTGAAGACACAGATGGGTATTTATGAAAGGTTTTTGCAATGTGTCAGTTTTTAAGCCTGGCTTTCCAATGGAGTTGTGGTGGAAAGGTGTGGCCATGGCTTGTTTGGATGTTGTGTCCATGGGGATTTAACAGTGATTTGGCAGGTTTTAGACCAACCTTTAATCCTACAGGTTACATGGCAAGAAGGCACCTCCTGGCTGACCCATACCCTGGATCAGACCAGCTCCTCTGTGGGTGATGGTGTGAGGGAGCTCACTTCAGGCTCTCCTTTTTGGGCAGCTGTGAATACAGGCAGGAGGTGAAACCCTGGAGAAGTGGCTGAGCTGATCCTCATGGCATATGAGACCACCCTGCCAAGCCCAGGCCTTCCCTCCCTCCCTGGTGTGAGTTGGACACAAAGCCAGGACTTGGTTGGATATTCTGGTTCATGGAGATATTTCCCATTCGCCATTCGCCATTTGCCAAGCAGATGTTCAGCACAGGCTCGTGGTGCTCTCAGAGCCAGTGATCTCTCACTTCTTTAGGCCTCCATCCCGCTGCTCCAGGAGCAGAGCAGGCCTCAGAGCTGCTGCCGTGGTGGCAGAGGTGGTGATGAGGAGGGGGTCCCTGCTCTCAGCACTCTGCCACTTCTAAGCCCATCTTCCTAACACAGACTAGCTTTGAAGGAAAGCTTTCAAGTATGCATTTCATTAAGATTTAATAAAGCAGCTGCCTGCTCCTGAAGCACAAAATGATTATTAGAGCCTTTATTGAGGATTAATAGCTATGTAATCAGCATGTATCTGGTTCCTACAGGCATCTATTACATAGCTTCTAAACCTCAGTGAATATGTTTCTAATTGGCCTTTAAGAACATGCTGTTGCTTTATTAAACCCTAATTAAATGCATATTGGGTGAAGTCCATTCAGAAGTGGTTATTGTGAACTACTTGTCATTACCTAAGACGTGCAACCTAATGGGCCTTCAGCCTATTTGCTCTGTTAATTATTAGATTTTACAGCCTTTGTTTGGGCTTTGTTTTTGTAAATTAGGTTACATGTGTTGTTTTCTTCCCTATCCAAACCTTCCTGAGAAATGGGTGCTGTTGGACAGGCAGGAGCTGGCACTGGGTTTGATGGACTGGGAGAAGGTTTTCCCAGTCTACAGGTGTTTTTAGAGATGCTCATGTGTCTCCTGCTTGCACCAAGTTCCGTCCTGGTGGAAAGCAAAGCTCTCAGGATGGGCTTTAGGCTCCAGGATGGGCTTCAGGCTGGACCACCTTGGAGCCACCTTGGGGTCAAGGCTCAGCTGCAGGTTCCACTTGAGGGCCAAGAAATCCTCAAGCCTTGTCTCTTGTGATTTCCAGACAAGTGGGAAGGGCCTGGCCAGCTGCTGGTTCTTCCTTCCACAGGCTCTGAGCTCTGTCAAGCATCTGCCACATGTGTGTGAGCCTGCTTCCCCAAACCCTGGGAGCACAGAGCACAGACCCCCAGCAGGAGGGGATGTGGAGGAGGTGGGAGCACAGGCTGAGCAGCAGAACAAGGGACGCTGATGTGGGGTTTCAGCAGAAAAGGAGTGTTGGTGGTGAGGCTGGTCAGCAAAATGCTGATGGGAGGATTCGGGGCTGAGCAGGATGGCGTGGCTGAGCTCTGGGAAACTGCAGGGGTTTCAGGCTGAGACCTGTTTTCCATATTTTGTTTTTCTGTCAGTGTCAGCACATCTCCATTTAGCAGATTAGGGACAGGCAATTTCCAGTTTGGGTTTGGGGGGAAAAAATGGTGCTTTGTAATCTGCTGTGGCAAAATGGAAAAGCTTAAATGAAGGGAAGTTGGAAGTGGAGCAAAACTGCTCCAGTTTGCCGAAACTGAGGGTTTTAGTTGGTTGATTTTTGTTTTGGTTTTCGTGGGAGGAGTTTGGTTGGGTTTTCTGGTTTTTAGGAAGAGGAAGGAATTTTCCGTCGTTGGAGAATTCCCAAACTCCTCAGAGTGGCTCCAAGGGGGACGATTCCAGCCGTGAGTGGAGCATCCAGCCCCCACCCTTTGCCCTGCTCTGCCCCCACCTGGGGCTCAGGAGCTCCTCCAGGTCACCCCGGCTCACCCTCTGTGTGTGTGCCTGGTGCCAGGGTGGGTGCAGGCAGGTTATTTGGGGTTCAGAGGGAAGCTGGGTCATCCTGGGCCCCACTCCAGCACCCCGGGGTGCCACCTCCATGTCCCACGTGTGCTCTGGGCTGTCACCCCCCATTTGAGCAGCCGTGCCTTGCACAGGGAGCTGCGCTGGGCAGAGCAAGAAGGGCCTGGCTCTGGTGGAAATCTCTGCCCCTGACTCCAGATCCTCAGCTTCCTGCCACCCTGTTCGGATAAATATGGATGCTCTGACTCATGGAGAACGAGCACCTCGCCCGAACTTTCACCTCCAACTTGAACCACCCCCAAGCCAAACTTGCTTATGCTTGAAACCTCCACTCAGCCCCCCTCCCTCTACTTTTTTTTTAAAGGTTTTCCAGCCTTTGTACTTTCTGCATCCCTGTTGGAGGCAAGGGTGCCAAAATACTTTGCAAAAGCTGTTCTTGCAGTGTTTCCCAGCCCTTCCCGCACGAGGAAAGGCCGGAAACCGTGGGAGCAAAGCAAGGCTGCTCACTGGAGAGCCTTAGCACAGGTTTTGCAGACCCTGGAGATCTGGAGAAGCTTGAACTTCCCCAGGCGTGGACCCCTCTCCAAAGCCAACAGGAACTCGGAAACTTTGGGGCCTCTTTGATTTTTCTCCTCTCTAGACCTTGAATCTTTCAGCTCGATCTTTGTTTTATATTCATATGTTGCATGAATATGCCCTTCTTTTTCTAATTAGGGTCGCAAATTCCTCATTAAAGCTGCCTGCAGGCCAGGGTTTGTCTTGCTTGACTTAAGGCCAAATCACAGAGGTATCCAGGCTTGGAGCTGTATCTCCTCACCCTCTGCCAGGGGACAAAGAAAACTGCCCAGACCTTGAGGCAGCTCTCCCGGGAAAATTGTTCCCCTTGTCCCTGGCAAAAGGTGGAGATCAGACAGCTGCACAGAGGCCTTGAGGTGGCATCACCAAGAGAAGTCAAAGAGGGTCTCCTCCTCTTCTCCTGCCCGAGCTCCAGTGGGAATGGAGATCCCCATCCTCTGCAGACCCAGCTTGGTCTGAAATTTAAGAGCAACAAACGATTGTTTGTTCATTTAACATTTACCAATGACTTTGCTCCGGGCTGTTTTATTTCAATGAGCTTCTCCTTCCTCCAGCTTTGTCTTGGGTTTCTTCTGCTTCCTAGAAAAGGCACAGGAAAGGGGCGAGGAGGATGTTTCCATTCTCATGGAAACAGCATTTGGCTCCTTACCTGCCCTGTGCGAGGGGAGAAGGAAGAATTCACAGCAAAGCTGAAAATGAGGGATTTTCACTTTGAAATTCCCCTAAAAATAAAAGCAGCAGCACTTTTGGCAGATCCTTCTGGCCACAATTTCCTTTTGTCCCATTTGCAGCCGCAGAGAGAAGTCTCAGGGGGGGATTCCTGCTGCCTGGAGCCCTGGTTTGGTTTGTTCCTGCTCTAGTGGGCCCTGGAGAACCCTGAGCACCCTGCTGCTGTCCCAGGACTGTCACCTGGCCACTGTGGAGCCCTGGGGAAGGACAGGCACAGCCTGTGGCACTGCCAGCCTCTGGCAGTGGGGCAGGGTGGGCACCTGGACATGTGCTGAGCTGCACCAGCCAGGTCTGCCTGGGCTTTGCTGTGGGTGGAGCAGTGACACGGCCTCTGGATATGCTGGGGGGAGAGGAGTGGTGGCACACCGGGGACATGGCTTCTGGCTCACCAGCTCCTGCAGCTCTGGCTTCTGGCTCCTTCTTCTGCAGCCTCTCTGTGGCCAGTGATGTCAGTGTGTGGTACCCACACCCCTCTGGTGACCCTGCAGGCTGCCCACCTGAGGGAGGACACGGCTGTGGAGTTCCCACCTTGGAGGGGAGATGCGTCCCTTAGTTTTCCCTCCTCTCTTGACGTTCCCCTTGGCCATGGATCAGCTGGCGAAACCCAGCAAGTCTTGCAGTAAAGATGAGAAAAAAAAAAAAAATCTCCTTATGCCTGTAAAAGGAAGAAGGAGAGGATGGCAGAGACAGCCCGGCTGATACGGCTCCACTTTGTGCTGTGGAGGCGGGAAGCCTTTCGGACAGGATTTATTTTGTATAGTCTTCCACGCAAACTGGATCCCCCTCCCCTCCCGGCCCTGCCCGGCCTTAAATCAAACCCTTTGTAATGACATTTCGTGCTTGTGTGGCGCCTCTCTTCCGAGCATCCCCAAGTGCTCTGTAAACCGACCGTCTCCGAGGCTGCCAGGAGGCTGCGGTACCACCCCTTCCCGCCCCTGCCACCCAGGGGAGGTGATAAACCCTTCCCACATCTCACCTGACCGTGCCAGCGTTAGTGCAGGAGCCGTCTTGCCACCCCGGCCACCCCCAGGACTCCTCTGCCCCCGCCGGAGTGCCCAGGGCGAGGGGCTCAGGGACGGGCAGCTCCGGGCTGTGGCCTCACCTCCCACCTGGAAAGCCCCTGCCAGGGAACCTGTGTTCTGTCAGGGCTTCAGGGACAGCAAAAAGCCACCCTCCATGTCACCAGATGCCAGTTTTTTGGTCAGGAATGGTTTTCTCTGGCACACTGGGCCCTGGCTCTGGCACAGGGCGGGTGTTAACAGCATGGAAGTCTTGCTTGCTGAGTCCATATAACACAGAGCCTCGGATTCCCTCTTCCCTGTCCAAGCCCTTTGCTGTCATCAGGTCGTCCTTAGCCCTGTCCAGAGGTTTGTTCACAGCTGCAGGGTCCCAGGGGGGGCAGTGGTTTTCATTGAACACTGCTCTGGCCTGGCCCAGCAGCAGGAACACGCTGCCTTTCCAGATCTTTCCAGGTGCTTTGTCTGCACGGCTTCCCCCACACACCCCGGGCTGTGGGCTGGCTGATGCAGGGACAGCAGGATGGCAGTGATGGAATACCTGCACCTCAGTGGGGTTTTGGGCTTTGCCAGATGCTTTTGGAGGTTGCCTTGAGCCACCTACCAGATGTTTCTGAGCACTAACGCCCTGGGAAGAGGACTTTTANAACATCCCCTTCCCCTCACCCCATCCCACTGCATATCCCTTTCCTCCTGTGCCATCCCCCCATCCCATCCCCCCCCNGCCCAGGAGCCAGGTTGATGCCAGCTGGGAGAGGCAAGATCAACCCTGGCTGTACGTGGTGCCTTTTTCCAGTTGCAGCTGGTCACTGCTGGAAGAATCAGTGTCCATGGGCACCTTGGCTGGCTTCAGGAGCTGGTGGTGGAGCCCAGGGGTCTGGAGGATGGGGTTCAATTCTGCTGGGCCACTGCATCTGCTTCCATGGGGACCAGAGCTGGTCACCTGCTCCAACAATCCAGGAACTCAGCTGTGGGTCTCCAGTGAGCCCTGCATGGACCAGGCTGCTCTGAGACACTTCTTCCTGTGCAGAAAGTCAGGTTCGTTCCTGTAAGATACCCTGAGGAAAAAGATTGGAATCTGAGGGAAGTTTTATGGTGAAATGGAGTAAAGCAAATGCTTTTGTCTGGTCTCATCTCATCTCATCTCATCTCATCTCATCTCATCTCATCTCATCTCATCTCATCTCATCCCATAATTTTATCCCATACCATCATACTCCATCCCACCCATCTCAGTCCACTTACACTACATCCTTCTCATTCCATCTTACTCTATCCCATTCCATCCCATCCCATCCACCGCACCTCACCGCACCTCACCCCACCTACCCACACCCCATCCCATCCCATCCCATCCCATCCCATCTCATCCCATCTCAAACATCCCCTTCCCCTCACCCCATCCCACTGCATATCCCTTTCCTCCTGTGCCATCCCCCCATCCCATCCCCCCCCCCCCCATCCCCGTCTCCCGTGGGTATCCGTGCCAGCCATCCCCAGACAGAGCTCCTCTTACCAGGGCTGCAGCCCGTTGGTGGTGGAGGTGACTTGGAGCAGTTTCTTATCCAGGATGTGTGTCAGTGAAAGCAGAAACCCAATAAGTGAGATAAGGAGACGATTTATAATGCAGTTTGTGAACTTTAGGAAAGAGCTTTACAGCCAGATTTTACAGACCACACAGGGAGAGGTTATACTCTCCAAAACCTTGGAGATTTTTTAAAAAATATTTTTATATTGAAAAAAAAAAGAGTTTCCAAGAATTAAATAACACGAAAGTGTATGAAATATGATGTAGGGAATGTTCCCCTTGCTCTCACATCTGAAGTTAATTTGGGAGATGCTCTGAATAGCTTTTTAAAGAGTGGATAAACATTGGCATCAAAAGTGTAAATAAAGTTACCAGACAAAGCGGCCGTTCAAAGGGAACCGTCTCTGGGATGTTGGCTGGGCAGCTCCAACGGCTGCGTCAGGAACATTTAGAGATAAAACAAGGCTGATTAACACAGGGGGAAGTTCTCCACCTCGTCTCCCTCTCCTGATGCCAAAGGCAGGCGGTGCTGGCAGCTGCTCTCCAGTGGTTCCTCTGGCAGGAGGTCCCGTATCTGGGGGACCCCAATAACTTTCTGCTCCATCACTGCCCAAAACTTGGGTCACACCCTTCCGAGCAGGAGACACCAAAGCCTTTCACTGTGTGGGTGCAGGTCTCTTGGAGACCTGGGGTCATTTTTCATCTGTTGCTCAGGCCTCCCCTCTCTCCTGGGGTGTCAGATTTTCTGTTATCTGGTTTGGGTGGTGACCCAAAGCATCTCTGAGAACCCCCTCGGGGTGTCCCAGGTGTGTGTCACACCCGCTGCTGCCCCCAGGACAGTCCTGTCCTCTGAATGGTCTGACTGGCAGGTGCTTGGTGGGTCACAAATGTCCTGAGGCACAGGAGCTCCTGTGTCACTGGGTTTAAGGCGGCAGAACCCAGAGGGCTCGTACTTCCTCTGCAGCACATTTTTCCACCAGCTTCAGGGTTCTCCATGCCAGCCCCTCACAGTGGCAAAAGCAGTGAAAGGAGCTCTGACATCTCATTTTTATCTTCCCAGGAGGAAGAGAAATGGACACTTTTGAGCTGAAGTTTTGTTTGCATCATTTGGTAGGAGTTTGAAGGAGAGTGTTCGGGAGCTGTTTGTGAGTGAGAGGCTGGAGTGACTCTGGCAGCCAGATCTGCACCATGGGGTGCAGCTTCTCCTTGTGCTATGGCTCTTCCAGAAGAGATTTTCCTGGGAATTGAAGAAGTAGGAGTGGGTGTAGATAATAATCTCCAGCACCCAGAAGCCCTTACCTCCACAATGCTCAACACCGAGAGCTGCTACTGCACTTGAATATCCAGAGAAATCACTGTCAGTTCCTTCTTCAGCTGAGATCCTGGTTATAGCTCCGCAGCCCTTGACTGGTGAAGGCAGCAATGAGAAAACAGCAGGTGTAAATCCACCTCTGGGTTGTCCAACAGCAGCTCCTGTCTGCATGGGGAGCACGATGAGCACAGATCCTGCTGAGGGCTGGGGGGCTGCTCTTGGTGCTGGCACAGCCCTGACCCTTGACCAATCCAGCCTGGGGAGTCTGGTGGACCCACCACATCACAGAATGACAGAATGACAGAATTAGTAAGGTTGGAAAAGGCCACAGAGATCATTAGGTCCAACCTATCACCTGTTACCTGACCTGTTGCCATCCTGCTACCAACACACCATCCTACCAATAACACACTACCCTAATATCCAGGTCATGCTGCTCAGTACAGCATCCAAACTTCTCTTAAATACCTCCAGGGACGGTGACTCCACCACCTCCTTGGGCAGCCCATTGCACTGATAGATCACCCTCTCTGGGGAAAAGTTCCTCCTGATGTCCAGTCTAAATCTCCCCTGTCGCAGTTTAAGACTGTGTCCTCTCATTCTATCACTGGTAACTGGAGAGAAGAGACCGACACCCAGCTGGCTACACCTCCCTTTCAGGTAGTTGTAGAGAGCGATAAGGTCTCCCCTCAGCCTCCTCTTCTCCAGGCTGAACAACCCCAGCTCTCTCAGTCATTCCTCACAGGGTTTGTCTTCCAGCCCCTTCACCATCCTTGTCGCCCTTCTCTGGACACGCTCAAGGATCTCAACATCCCTCTTAAACTGAGGNAGACACACCTGCCAACGTGTCAGCTGGGAATTGTGTCCCACTGCCCAGAGGTGAGCTGGGCACTGCCATGCTGGGTGAGGCATTAGCTCCTGAGGATGAGGAACAGCATGAAGGGCATCATCGTTCGTAGCTCAGCATGTTCCCATGGCCCTGGGACCTTTCCCAGTGGTGACACACCCTGGTTTTTCCTGCCTCTCCTCATTCCCCCTGGTGCTCCACTGCCAGAGCAAGCCCCTCTTGTGTCCAATGCCAAAACCAGGGCAGCAGATGAAACAAGCTGGTTTGATCCATGACCTGTATCAGGTAAAAGTTACAAAATCTTTTTTTTTTTTTTTTTTCATTTTTCATCTTCTCAGGTGATTTTAACGGGATAAACTCAGGAGTACTCGTTTGCTCTGCTCTCTTCCTGGCTGTGACAGCGGTCAGCACTGACTATAAATGACCTTTATTTTCCTGGTCTTGACTCCAGTTTTTTTCCTGAATGATAAGGATCAAATCTCCCACTGACAGGGCTGGGAAGATGCTGTTTCACACCCTTGGTGTTAACCACAAGCAGCAGTAGCTCCCCTTTCCATCCCTGGGTGATACCCAGTAGGATGGGGATGCTGCCTGCCTGGGCACCAGCTGCCAGGACTGTGCTCACCCCAGAGACCGTGGCAAGGCTTTTATTGCAAATAATGGAATAATTACACAGCAATTATTTCTTTGCCTGGGACTTGCCCACAAACAGCTGCTGACTCTTGGGCAAGGGCCTGTGGGCCCCAGTTCCCATTGGAGGGCTCGGGAGTGCCTTTGGGATGAGGATCCTGGTGCCCAGGAGGTGCCCCTGGCTTGGAGGGTGCCCAGAGTGATCACCCTGGGCTGGGGCTTGTGCGGCCGCCCTCGTGCATCAGGCTTCGTGCCACTTGTGTAAACTATTACAGCAAAGGGCAGAGGTTAAATGCAGCACATGTGTGGCATCAATTAACAGGATTTCAAGGTCTCTGGTGGAGTTTCTGCTCAAATCTCTTGTGGCAGGTTGGGTTTTCTTAACCCCTCCAATGCCGTGCAGTTGGCAATGCCTTGACGCTGCCACGCTCTGGAAGGGAAGTGGGAGTCTGCAAGGAATGTGCAGGAGGAGCCTCTGACCATTTTTGTGTGGGGGACAGGGACACCACACACTCCACACCAGCGGCCTGTGGGACACGGAGGAGGGGCTGTGCTGCTCTCTGCAGGGAGTGTCCTTGGAAGGGTGTTGAGAAGTAGGCTGGTGCATGAGCAGCCCCTCATTTTGTCTCCTTCTGCTTCAGATCCCCTCTACCCCCATCCTGGAGCCCTCATGGTGGGGGTGACTGCTCCTGTGACTGCTCCTTGCTCCACTGAGGTGCCTCACTGTCCCACCACATCCTCTGTTGAGTGGACAAAGGTCTCAGAATCTGCTGGTGCCTTCAAACACACACCATCACCCCTGGCTGCCTGGGGACACTGGGAGGAGATGGCTGCACTGAAAGGCTCAGTGCCCAAACTCAGGTCAAAACTCAGTGCTCACAACCAGGGCAATCCCTGTGGAGAAACTGCAGTTGTGAATCTTCACCAATCTGGGGCCCTTCAGGGCAATATCCCCATCCACAGAACATCTCCTGGATTTGTCAGTCACACTGGGGATACTGGGAGAAGGAGAGGCTTAAAGGATGGCGGTGTGACTCAGCCCTCAGTGCATCCTTTGTCTCCTGCAGCTGATGCATCAGAGAGCTGGATGCCACAGCTTTACAATGCAGCTCTGCCTGGTTATCCTCCCCAGTTCCAGATGTTCTTCCTGAGGGCCAAGGTCTCAGAGTGCTTGGAGGGTTTCCACTTTGCTCTTTTGAGGGGATTTGGCAAGTAAGAGGAAGGCGTGAGCTGCCACCACCATGAAGAAAACATAAAAATGTGATACCAGCATGGTCTGAGCACTGAGAAGCTTTAAGATATACTTGTCTGATCGCTCATGCAGGTTTTTCCCTGCACAGACTGCTAATTTTGCATCAATGAGTGCTGCTGAAGGGAATCCTGCCTCTGGGGTTTCAGTTCCAGGCCTCACAGTCCTGTCTTAAGGCTGGGCACCAGTGTAATGGAGGGGTCAGAGCTGGGGGGTCCGTGAGGGACATCAGTCCCAGTGCCACAGATTCTGTCCCAGGGCTGTCACCTGCCTGGCTGGAGGAGCAGGAGCTGCATGTGCCCTTCTGCACCTGCATGTGCCTGGCATCACCTTTCACATGCATTCCTCTCCTTTGTGGGAAACCAATCACTTCAATCACCCAGGTTAAAAAACCCAACCCCCAAACCATTCAAAAGCACTAGAAATCTTGGCATTTTTGATGATTTTGATGTGTTTTTCAGTCTTGCACCCTGTTTACATGAACAAAAGGCATCCCTGAGAAACAGAGATGCTCTGCCCACAGCTCCCTGTGTCAGAGCTAAGGGGAGACCTCTGGCTGGAATATGGATTTGGCCTGGATATCTCCACACAAATACTCCACTGTTTGTTAGCAAACCTGTAAAAATCTCGGTAATCCCCTTGATCTGAAACAAATGGGCTCTGCTGTCTGGTGCTGATTTTATTATCAGACACTGCTTAGTATCATCCCATGGCTTGGACCTGTGCCTAAGGCTCAGCACCGAGTCAATCTCACCCTGACAGGCCAAGGTCTCTCCTGGGCTCTCCATCCATGCTGGGGCTCTGGATAATCCATGCTGACCCATGCACAGAGCAGTGTGGTTCCCCTGGGACCTCCAGGACCCTGCAGGGCTACTCCAGTGCTGTCTCCAGATGGGATGGGAGCATCGCAGCACAGCTGTCAGGAGGAAAGGTCAGGTTCTGTTGAGTAGCTCCTGATCTCTGCACCTTCTGGAGTGGGGACCTTGGCTCCGTGGCTGCAGCTTTGTGCTCAGTGGTTGTATTCCCAGGGCCTGGAGCTTTGTGCAAACACAGGATGAAGGAGCAGGAGTGGTTTTTTGGGTCCTACCACAATCCCCAGGGTGTCTGCCAGCCTCAGCTCCCTCACAAACATCCCTTGGAGATGGGACTGACGACAAGCCCTGGGTGTCTGCAGGCTGCTCTGAGCACTCTGACATCTCGGTGTCTCTGAGGCCGAGTGGGTCCCTTGGCTGTGGCTCCCGACAGCAGCGTCCCCAGCCCCGCTGTCCCTCCGCGCTGCCTGCAGCAGCTGAACAGAAAATTCGAGCCCCCCTGGGACTCACCATCAACCACGCGAGCCCCAGCCGGTTTTGTTTTGATTATACATTTGCTTCCTCCCTCCTGGGAGTGTCTGACACAGCTTTTACCTCTCAGCGCGTCAACGCTCGGCTCGCCCTCCGCCACCTCCCTCCCCTCCCGTCGGCTCTGCTTGGATTAGCCCTGACCCCTGCTGAACCCGGCTGCCAGCACAAGTGTCAACCCCTTTCACTTTCCAAGAGCTTTCCAGTCCCGAACACTGAGCAGGGAAGGAGTGTCCTCCGACGGAAAACCTCCCACATCATATTTTCTGACTCGGTGCTCTCGTTGCGTGTCCTGGGAGGACAGGCTGGACAGCCTGGGTGACCTGCAGCAGCACATCCCTGCCCTCCTCGCAGCCAGCACGGGTGTAAATGGGAAAAAAGGGGCTTTTAAGGAGGATTTGAGTAGGACGTTAGTCACAGGCATGGCACGGCATGGCACAGAAGGGGCATTTGGGCAAGGGTAGGTGTTTCCATACAGGTATAACAGGGTCAGTGGCTGTATTTGTGCAAGGGGACAGCCATCCTCCATGGATGGGGACACATCAGCAGGACTGGAGGGAGAGGAAGAGCTGACTGCTGCCACCAGAAGCACATGAAATGGGGAGAAGGTCCTCCAACTCTTTCCACCAGTTCTGATGGAGGCTGTGCTTCTCCATGCTAAGCAGCAGCTTAAACATTCTGTAAGAGCTCCAAAATTCAGGGAAAACCAACCCACCAAAAAAAGACCATCCAAGGGAAGAGCGGGAGCTGGTGCTCCTGTGCTCACAGCTCAGCCTGGGGAGCCAGGGGCAGCACTCCCACCCCTGAGCAGCCACCAGAACTGGGAAAAACTCTTGGGGTGGTGGATGCGAGGCCACAGCTGGGAAGAGGAAAGGTTAACTCCAGCAACACCAAAGAGCTAAAGGAAGGGAATTCCACATGCTAAGGAGCTGCAGATGTTTGGATGCTGGCAGGGATTTGGGTGGAGCTGCCAATACACAACATGGTTTGCAGCAGGCAGAAGGGAGGGAAGTGCCAGGGAAAACTTGCCCCTTCTCTACAGCCCATGGATGGGTAGTGGAGGGAGCACTCCTGGTGTAGGTGTCGCGGGTGAGTGCAGGGTGGGGGCTGTGTCTCCTCTTGAAGCTCAGAGGTGCCATGGAAAAGGGCAGGGGGGCCATGACAATGGACCAGAGGTTGACAGGTCTGAGTGCTGGTGTGTCCCTCGGCACTGGAACCCCCAAGAGTGGCCACTTGGGCAGGTCAGGGACAAATGAGCCATGGAGACAACAGTGTGGTTGAAGTGATGGGCTGCCTGGCTGGTGCTGAGCGTGGGTAACAGGCCTGGTTTGGTCTCACCAGCTCAGCAGAAAATGGTGATGCAGGGCTGTTGTACCAGAGTGGGGTAGTGGTGCACGCTGTGCCAAACGGAGGAGCAGCATTGTCCCTGCAGTGAAGACATCTCTGGTGGTCTGTGAGGACTCAAGCATGGTTAAATCCAGGCTGAAAGGTACATTTAAGGCTGTGCTGACATCTGTGTGTAATGATTTTCCTTATCCTTGGCACAGGGATGGGCAGGGAGCAATTGGAGCAGGGCAGTGTGGTCCAGGCCCTGTTGCTGTACCTGAAGGAGGTGTTGGGGTGGTGGGGACATAGAGGCTGAAGAGTCTCTGTGAATGTGGAGCCCATCAGCTCTGATGTGTGGGTACAGGCAGCTCTTACCCATTCCTGGAGTCCCAGCTCTTCAGGATGGGCATGAATCCCCTTGCTGGCTGGGATGTGGAGTCCCACCCCAGAGGAGCTCCCAGGAACTTGCTGTGTGAAGGTCCTGGTGAAAGCCCAAGGCCCCGGAGCGCTTTGCACCTGCAGCCCCAGCCTGGCAGGACACTCCCCTCAGCTTGAAGCCCTCCTGATGCCTCCCAGTCCCCTCAGCTCTGCAATCCTGCCAGCTCCCTGTGGTTCTCTTGGTCTTTGTCAGCAGCACGTTTGGTGGCTCTGTGGCCATCGTGCTTTCCTGACATGTTTTCTTTTCCCCCATGATTTTGAGAATTGTATTTGTTTCTTTGTTGAGGAGGGAGAGGGAAAGGTCATCCCTCACTAGCAACTCATTAAAGCGAAACAATGGAAAGAACAGCAAAAGGGCTCTGGGACGCGCTTCTCCAGGCATGTGTGACGCTGCCCTTTTGTCAACGCAGGAGAGGGGCATCCATCGAGGTGGTGGCATTGCAGGGAGTCCCCTCCCACCCCTCCAAATCGGTTCAAGGCATCACTGGAGGACCTCAGTGTGTGTCAAGGCTTTTGTTTGCCTGTTTTGTGTGCGTGTGCAATGTGCGTTCAGCCCTGCTGTCATTGAAAAAGAGAATTTCATGAAAATTTTCTCCTTCCCTCCTCCTGAGCTCCCCGGCTTTGACCAGTTCTCTTTCCCTCATGTGGGAGGCAGCTGCATTTGTCTCAATAATTGTGTTTCCCTGTTGCTATGTTCCACTGAGGACTTGGTGACTCACTGAAGATGGGAAGTGTTCCTCTTTGCCAGGCCTGGCTCTGGGGGTTTGGTTTGGGGGTTGCTCAGGCCTCCCCTCTCTCCAGGACACCCATATGGGGTTTGAAGTCCATCTGGCATTTGGCAGGAGTGATATTGCTTAGAGCTGATGGTCGTGCTTGGCGTGATGTGGAGAAGGCAGCACTGCTCCATGCCTGGGGATCTCTGGGGATCGTTTGCTGAAGTCCACGAGTCTGCCCAGCACCTCTGTTGGATCATCCTGTTGGGCCTGATCCAATGCCATCCCATACCAGCTGCTGGCTGGGCAGCCCTGGTGCTCCAGGTGGGAGTGGGGAGAGCTGCACTGTGCAAAGATTGCTTTGGGCAGCTGCATCCTTCTCAACCTTCCCTGCCCTCTCCTCTGTGGGACCTGCCCATCCTCCCAGCACCCACCAGCCCTTGGAGGTCAGAAAAGCAGCAGAGCAAGAGTAACCTGCCTATGGCACCAGGCTCAGGGCAGCACAGGAGTTCTCCCGGTCTGAGGTGGGACACCTCGTTGGATTGGTAAGATGGGCCAGGCATGGTGGTCTGGGGCAGGGCTGGGAGTGAGACAAGGAGCGCGGATGGTGTGGGCCATGAGTGGCACGTGGGAGTAGGACTGTGTCTGGTTTGGGACAGGAGGGCACACGGGGAGTGGGAATGTGGCTGGTGTGGAGCACGAGGGGCACGTGGGAAGCGGGAGAGTGGCTGGTGTGGGACACATGGGGAACAGGAACAGGGGAAGGACCTCACATGGGACCCCCCTCCCATGGGGGGTACATTGCTGATGCGCACAAGGTTGGCATTGTTGACTTGGAAGGGTCTGGACGTGAGGGCAAGGAGGGACCTTTGGGAGCAGGAACCTTTGGGACCCCCGAGGGCTGCACAACCCACAGGGCTGGGCTGTGCATCCCCCTGGGGCCGGGGCCGGGCTGTTCATCCCCCTGGGGCCGGGTTGTGCATCCCCCCGGGGNCCGGGCCGGGGCCGGGCTGTGCATCCCCCCGGGCCGGGGCCGGGCTGTGCATCCCTCCAGGGCCGGGCTGTGCATCCCCTCGGGGCCGGGCTGTGCATCCCCCCGGGCCGGGGCCGGGCTGTCCTTCCGCGCAGCGCGGAGAGGTGGCAGCAAAGGCCCTGGGACGAGGGTCGCGGGGACCTGCTGCAGCAGCCGTGGGTGCCGGGTCCCGGCTCGGGAGGGATGGATGCGCGTCTTCCAGCTCCGGCTATTGCTCCCATCGTGTTCCCACGCTGGAGCCGAGTCCATCTCTAGATGGTAACTTCAGCGAGTGTTTTTTTCGCGAGTGACCTTTAAAGAGCATCCTGTCCATCCTCCTGGAAACTTTTCTCTAGTCCTCTCCGACCTGACCTTGAGCACTCCCGGGGATGGGGCAACAAGCCCAGGGAGCAGAATCCACTTTTAGGACCATGTGAGCTTTAGCATTTCTGACCCTTGCTCCAGCCTGGGGCTGCCCCTCTGTGCCCTCTGAAGGCCCGGGGTGTCGGGAATCCCACGAGAACAGCTTGTGAGACTTCAGGACTTGTCAAAGCTGAAGCTGAACCTTGATCCCAGGCTGGCCGGGTGCCCACAGCCCTAATCTGGGGCTGTACACTGCCCATGTTTAATGAGGTATTGTGCAGGGATGTGTCTGACTGTGTGTATGCACATGTCCTGGGCTCCGGGTGTCTCGCTCAGTGTTTGCATCTGTCTGTTCACGGCTTTGGGCATCTGGGGCCGTTCCCTTGGCCTGACTAAATATCTCCCCAGGAGTCTGCGTAGCTGTGGATCTTATCTCATGTGTCGTTGTCTGCACAGGGAAGTGTCCACAGCTCTCCATGAGTTTGCACAGTGTCTGTGGGTCACACCAGGCTGTCAGAGATGCTTCTTCCTTCATCAGGATGTGTTGGGCAATGGGGAATGGGTGGGTGGCCAAGGACTAGATGGGTGAATGCAGAACAGGGTGGGTTTCCCCATGCATGGTGGGGGAGAGTGGGGACCAGTGCTGCTCTGGGACATTCTCTCTCCCCAGGGGCAGGTGGAGCCCAGCCTGGGCACTGTCCTACATCCCCTGGCCATGGAAGGGGAACAGGGCCCCCCTGACTCTTGGATGTAGAATCAGAGGTGATTCTGTTCACCTGCAGTGAGGTGCCCTGTGAGGGGCTGCTGGCCCTTGCTGTGGCCCTGGGCAGGGCTGTGCCCCAACCCTGGCTGTGGGTCCTGTATCTCAAGTGGCTCCAGGGTTCAGTAGACCCCACTTGCCCTGACAGTTCACGACAGACGTGGCAGTGCCCATGTGGTGCTCTGTTCCCACACCTCATCCCTCCTGCTCTTCCTGTCTCCACTCATCTCCCTCCCGAGGAGCATCCCTCCCAGCTGGGGCATTGACCTTCCTCACTCCACTGCCCTCCCCACAGGGACCCCCTGACCCCACAGGGCACAGGGCCGGGCAGGGAGGGGGGCCTGGCAGCCCTGGGCAGTGGGAGGATCACAAGACTTGTGCTGTCTCCTCCATGAAGCAAAGCTGACAGTGGCTGGGGATGTGCCCCCCAGCTCTCTCCCTTTGACACGAAGAGCCACGTTCAAGTGCCAGAAGGCTCATGCTGTGGTAGAAGCCATCCACACTCCCTGGAGCTCAGCACTCCCTGCTTGCTCCGTGGCTGCAGGGGTGTTTGACTGCAGATATTTACTGAGCAATTTGCATCCAATTACAGAAGCAGGAAGAACTTAGGAGGATTTTCCTTCTGGTTTTCTTGCAACCAAAGCCAACTTGTCCAAATTACAATCTAGGAAGCATCTCATTAGTGGGAAGTGAGGTCTCCAAAACATGGAGGGCGTGGAAAACACTCTGCCAGAGACCTGGGGATACAGGCTGGATGGGGTGTGAGAGGATGAGGAGCTCATCTTACCACCATCTTCTCTCACCCATGGTAGTTTTCCTCATCTGCCCTCTCCTAGGGCACCTGAACTGAGAGGAGATGATTTTGGAGGCTGCCAGCTCATCACATCACTTCCCCACTCCTGCTTTGGCTCAAGAGGTGTTTGATTTTGCTGGGCTGAATCATGGGCTGGCCTTCCCATCCATTTCTTTCCCCACCCTTCATCCCAGGCCGTGTGCTGTCGTCCCAGCCAGAAGGTGAAGGTCTAGAATCAGAGACCCGGGGATGGAAGTTACAAATATTTAATAACCTTGGTGAAAATAGGATCCTCGGCAGCATCACTGGGTTGGTCTGTCTCTACAGCTGTCCCAAGAGGCTGGTGGCCAGGGCACATTCCCTTCCTGGCCTCATGCAGATCTGCTCCCTGGTGTGGCTCTTCCAGAGGGGCTCATGCCAGAGGAACCTGTGTGGAGCCTGCATGGTCCAAACTTGCTGCAGACTTTGTCTCAGGTGGGATACAAGCTGTCACAGGGGCCAGGATGTGGGGAGGAGGTGAGGCAGGATCCAAAGTGGTCTCATGACTACCAGCTGCGACTGCAGAGGGGTTTTCTGCCAAGGTTTGGGAATAGGAGAGATCAGGGAAGTGCAGCTGGCAGCTGTGCCTGGGCTTACATGACTCCGAGGTGACTCCTGTGCCAATGACTTAATGTCCTTCCAAAAATATTTCCCTGGATAGAGCTTGTGAGCCAATTGCTGAGACAGCTTCTGCCAGCGAGTGGGATGGAGACAGGCACGGCCCTGGCAGGCCTTGCCCCCACGCTGGAGTGAGGACACCCGTGTTTTGAGGGGGTGGTGGGTGGTGGG
Organism: Pitta sordida; assembly: GCA_013390025.1. Taxonomy (NCBI): domain Eukaryota; kingdom Metazoa; phylum Chordata; class Aves; order Passeriformes; family Pittidae; genus Pitta; species Pitta sordida. The sequence continues at coordinate 25,242 of WEKX01010573.1, forward strand.
AGGCCTGTTCCCCGGCTGCCTCCCGATCCCAGCAGAGCCAGTGGGTGCCAGTGGGGAGCTGCACCATTGCCCTGGCTCCCAGCCCACGTAGGGAAGGATCTGTGCTCCCCTGTTGAGGGCACCATCTGCTCCCTGAGCGGCCAGCCAGGCTGACTCTTCCCGGCTGCTCTTCCTGCCCAGCTGCCCTCCAACCAGCCTCAGGTGCCTGAGCAGGAGAATCCATGTGGGCTCTTGCTATTGAGATAGAGGTGGCCACCCAGCATCCCCAGCCTGCTCCTGGCACCGTGTCACCCCTGCCAGCATCTGGGTGACAGCGTGCAGCATCTCTTGCACCATCAGGAGCCACCTCCCTTCCTGGCTCCTCTTGGCAGCTGCCAGGCTGTAGTTTCTATTTCAAGGTTGAATTTGATGAGCTTCAGCTTCCAGTTGGGTGATCTTGTAATGACTTTGTCTGCAAATGATCTTCAGTCCTGCATCCTACAGGCATTCCCTGGGTGAGGCTCAGGCTGGACACGGCTTCCTTGAGCACAAGGTGAAGGAAAGGCTGGCATGGATAAAGCTAAGCTGCCTGTACCGGCTCAGCCACCCTGTCCATACCCCTCACCAGTCCCACTGGCAGGAGAGCTGCTGGGTTCCCCTGCTGTGATGTCCTTCCCACAGAGCCAGGTTGGCCAGTGCCTGCTGTGTCCCACAGGTCTGCACATCCCCAGGACATCCCAGTGTCTTGCTTCCATGGAGCTGTGAAGTGCCTGAGCCCCCTGCCATGACCAAAGCCAGTTTGGATGCTGAGCTCCTTGCTTCCCATGGTGACCATGTCCCACCCTGGGAGGATGAGGAGTTTCCACTGGAGGAAGCTGCTCCTCTGCAGCAGGAGCGCTGGGAGGGTGGGCTGGCTCTGCAGACATGGAATGCAGCTGCCTCCCCACTGTCCTCGAACACCCCCTGCCCTTCTGTGTGATGAATCAGAACCTTCTTTTCCTGGACCATCCCTTCCTGCCCTCGGGGGCTGCCTGCCCTTCCTCACTGCCCGGGGCACTGCCTGTCGCTGTCCCCAGCCAGGCAAGTTCCCTGTGAGCCCCATCCCACGCAGCCACCCTCGGTGGAACTCTGTGCTCTGTGCCCTGTTCTGCCTTTGCTGCTGGCACCCTGGGGATGCCCACCCTTGGCTCCCCTTGCCCCCACCAGCCCCCAGCTCCAGCACCTGCCACCCCTGGGCAGCCATGGGTCCATGAGCAGCTCTGCCTGCTGTCCCTGGGGCTGGGGACAGCGCGGGGGGCAGCAACACGCCCCAGGTGGCAGGGGGCTGAGAGGAGGAGTGGGAAGGGGGTTGGGAGACAGGGCAGCACACAGCCCGGCTGGGCTGCGCCGGTTCCCCTCCCCGGCCCCACCAACCCATTTATTACCCCTCTGCCATTCATCGGGCCAGACAGATGCCCCCAAATAAATACCCCCAGACAATAGGGTGGGAGGGGCCAGCGAGGCTCCTCATGAATAAACATGAGGGTCTTTGGACACAGCTTCCTCTCTTCGCAAAATGGGACCGATTGTGCAGCAGGCATTTAAAATTCAGCCGCGGTCGGGCTGTCTTCCAGTGCCCCCCGAACTGCCGAGGTGCTTCATTTATTTCATAATTTCCCCTCCTCCCTTCTCGGTGACAGACCTGGCTCTTTTCACGCCTTGTCCTCCCTCTTTCTTTCCTTCTTGCTCCCTTTCTCTATTTTTTTTTTTTATCTTCCTTCCTTTTCCTACTCCTTGTTTCTTTCTCTCCCTGGCTTTTGTGCCGGGGGCCGTGACGAATGGCTCAGAAAAGAGGGTGCTGTGAGAAACTCGAGCTGCTGCTGGCAGAGTGGGTGGTGAGGCCTTGGTGCTCAGAAGGCTGGGGGGGTTCTGGCTGTGCGTGCCCAGCTGGGGCTCCCGCATGGAACTGGGGTGGGGAAGCGGTGGAGTGGGGTGGGATTGCTGCCGTGGTGCTTGGAAAGTCAAGGATTGGGTCCCTCTGCCTGACCCATGCCTGTCCCCTGGCTGTGGGGACACCTTCCCAGCACGCTCAGCATGGGCTCCTTGTACAAGGGGGAAAGGTCTGCCCTGCTGTGTCACCCGCTGGGGATGAGAAACAGGCCTGGGGATGCTGGAACACCCGAAAATTGGGAGATGCAGAAGGAATAAGGAGTTGCCTGTCCAGCCCCAGTTTTTGGGGGGACTGGGGTTTGCTGGACCCCCTGACCTGTTCCCATGCCGAGACAGTCCCAGAAATGCTGATCTTTAGATCCTGGCTGGGCTGTTTGGGATCTTGGACAACAGTGTCCCCACCAGGCTCCAGGCCCTCCCAAGCCCACAGGTGTCACTTGGTCCCAGGGGTGAAGGCGGCGCCGAAGCAGCAGCAGGGAATGGAGGGGTGGGAGCCCCAGGACATGGGCAACAGTGGGGTTCAGCATCCCAGCAGACCTGGCACCATCCTGGTGTTTCATCAACGAAGCGCTGAGATCCTGGGAAAGCCAGGAAACACCCCTGCCATGCACAGGGACAGCTCCAGAGTTTGTGGCACCTCATGACCTGCTCACTGTGCTGCTTGTGGTCGGCAGGTGTGGATGTGTGGATGGGCAGAATCCCACAGGCCCATTGTGCCCCCAGGACTCTGCATGGTGGGATGAGCAGAACCCATCACCCTGGGGAGCTGCAGAAACTCCCTGGACAGCTCTGGCCAGGCAAGGAAGAAGGGAGTTTCTGCCTGAGGGCTGGCAAGAGGGGCATTGCAAGTGAGTTGCCACCACCTCTCCATGGGCAGGGGAGGCCAGGATCATGCTGGCAGCGACAGGTGCCAGTGGGGACAAGGGGACATCACCAGTTGCAGGCTGGGGGTGAGCAGAGCCCCCATCCAAAACCCCAGAGCTCTCAGGGCCTGGGGAGTGGGGCTTCCTTAGCTCACGAAAGGACCCTGGGGGGGTCTCACCCTTGAGGGTGATGCTGTGGATGTGGGTGCTCTCCGAGGTGTTTTGCCCACCCCCCCCACCTCCCCTGGGACTGCTGCCCGGCTGTCCCTGCCCACTGGCTGGCACGGCAGCCGCAGCCCGTGGGGGGACGGGGCTGGCAGGCTCCAGCAGCGGGAGGGCTCCTGCATTACAATCCGGTACAATCTGTCCCCCTTCCCGCTGCCCAGCAGTGGAGGAGACGGTTACTGTTTAATCCCATTTGACAGCTCTTTCATCATCTGCCTGCCTCCCTCCAGCTTCCCGTGGCTCCTCCAAGGCTCCTTTGTGGCCGTAATCAAAGCCTGGTGAGTGATGGCTGCTTGGGGGGAGGAAGGGAAGGGACAGAGGAGCGAGGGTGGCTTGTCCGCCGCGGGGGTGAGGGAGGGTGGCCTGGCTGCGGCCCCGGGGAGTGGCTGGGATGGGAACGGTGGGATCACAAGGTGGGGGGGCCTTTGCCATGGAGGTCTTGCAGGTGTGACTGTGGGTGGTGGCAGTGGAAGCTGGGCTGGATGGAGCATCTTCAGTGCTGAAATCCACAGGGAGCTGAGCATCCCCAGCGCTGGGAGCTGGACTGGGATGGAGCATCCCTAGTGCTTAGTTGTGGACTAGAAGGAGCATCCCTAGTGCTGGAAGCTGGCATGACCAGAGCATCCCCAGTGCTGTGACCTGGACCAGATGGAACATTCCCAGTGCTGGGAACTGATCTGGATGGAGCATGTCCAGGGCTGAAAACCATACTGGGCTGAGCATCCCCAGTGCAAAGAGCTGGGCTGAACTGAGCATTCCCAGTGCTGGGAGCTGGACTAGATGGAGCATCTCCAGCACTGGGAGCCACATGGGACAGAACATCCCCAGTGCTGTGAGCCACTCTGACTGGATCATCCTCACAGCTGGGAGATCCTGGTCAGGGTGGTGCCCAAACAGGGGCCAAGCAGAGTGTCAAGGCCACAGTCTCCCAGAGAGGCAGGTCTGCTCCCACAGCCCTGTCCCACACACCCTCTGAGCATCTTCTCAGGGGCTGGGGGACACCTGGCTCCTACCACCCCGGTGCCTTTCACACCTGGCATGTGCCTGTCTCTCCAGACAAGCATGACAGCTCTCTCTCCATGACAGGGGAGACTGGGGACACTGTGTGGGAGAGATTTTGGGGGCAAATCCCTTGGGCAGCACAGCCTACTGTCACCATCAGCAGGGAGTCGAGGTCCTGGCCACTCCCAGACAGGGTGGCTGCAGTCAGGGCAGGCTGGGGTAGGTGAAATGCCCTCTAAGGGGTCCCCTGGCCTTGACATTTCTGTGAATGTCTTTTGGACAATCTGGCCCTGTACTTGGTCTGGAGGCTCTGCATGGGCCCCTGGAGACTTTCAGCCAGAGGAGAGGAGCCCTGTTTGCAGGGTCACCCACAGTTTCCCCTTGCTCAGCTCTGTCTGGACTGAGCCTCAGCCCCAGTGCCTCGGCTTCCCCCAGTTTAGACCAGCGTCACACCAGTGCCACAGTGTTGGTGGAGCCATGTGAGTATTCAGGGACTATTCATACCCTCCTACTTCCGTTCACCTTCAGGCAGGGCGTCAGCACCCTCCAGCGTGGCCAGGGAATCCTCCTCATCATCACCAACCCGGCTCAACCTCACTGTGATTTTTTTTTTTTTGGCAGTTTTCAATAACATTAAACTTTTGGTCTCTCCTTGTGAGGACTTGGTACTTCCTTGCTCTGCAAATTTTCCCTGCTCAGCAGAAATGGAGCAGGGATTTGGGAGAGGAGCCCCTCAAACAAAAAAAACCCAACAAACCCCACACCAGTGAGCTGCCCCCAAACCACCGTGGCTGAGGGACACCCTGATTCCCGAACAGGGAGCCTGCCTGACCTTGGGTTATCCCCCGCACCACAGCTGGGTGACGGCTTTCCCAGGAACACATGTTCCCTCGTAAACCCGGGCTCTGCTTATCTCAAAGGGCACATCCGACAATTAGCTTATCTGCTGTGAAAGTGAGGAACGGCTTTGGAGATCTGCCGGCTTCCGAAGGCTTGGGAAAAAGAGCAGGGAAAGAGCCCCTGGAAGACCGAGGCACATCCCCGGTGTCCTGTAAATAAAGTGACTGTGCTGCAGATGGGCCCCATGTGCTCAGGGTGGGGAGCTGGAGGTGTCCCCGACTTTTAATGATTCTCAGTGTTTCCTGCTGGAAAACCCTGCCTGGAGCTGCTGCCAGCTTTGCCAAGCCATCCCAGAGTAGTTGGCAATTCTGTGCAGGGAGGGCTGCAGCCACTAGTTCAGTTTTGAGGGAAAATTTCAGCTGGAGACCCTGGGTCTTTCCAAGAATGGGGATAAGGGGAAGGGAATGGGAATAAGGCATTTGCCCCATTTCTTTTTTTTTTTTTTAATATTCTGTCTTTGAAGCAGTTTGGCAAGTAGAGAGGGAAGAGAGGCTGAGCTTCCTCTAGTGTCCTTGGAATATGCTCAAATTTGACCACGCTGGAACACTTTATTTGGGAAAAAATGTGGTTAGCACGAGCTCGGGGCAAACATCTTCCATGGGAGCAGCTCCCACTCCAGAGCACAGGTTTGTCACCTCTCACCTCCTGGGTAACTGGCTGCCAAAGCCCAGGGCCACCCTTGTCCCCACCAGCTGCCCTGGGGTCACAGGAAAGGCACGAGGGAGCTCCATCCTCTGAAGGCTATGCCAGGGCCATGCTCTGCCTGATGGTGTTTTGGGTCATTTACACCATTTTTCTTCTGTCCTTTAGCAATCCTGCATGAAGCAGAGCACGAGGGTTTAGGCAGCCCTGTGCAGCATGGCCACATTATCCCCTGTGCAACGTCCTGCAGCCCCAAGGATGTTTCTCCTCCCTGCCTGAACCAGGACATGTCATCCTTCACTTGGAGAGAAAATTAAGAATTGGTTAATTTGCTGCAGATTATTCTTCGAGAAGCCAATAACCAAAAAAGCTGGTGGAAAGCCCAACTTTCCTCCCTCCTGGAGGCTCCTGGAGACTTTCTGGAGCTCATTCATCATGGAAGCTTTCTGGAGGGTGGCTGGTGCCTTGTTTTGTGCCCCAAACAAGGCAGGGGCTGCCTTTGGGGGGAGCTTCAGTTGGCTCCCCCTGCTTCTCCTCCTGCCTCTTGCTCTCCCCCAAATCTCTACAAAGAAACAAGTATATTGTTTGTGAGCTAAAAACTAGAAATGATTTATATGTTTATAAGCCCAGCTCTGGCTCCATTTATTTTGGCAAAGGAATTGTTTGCATCTTTGCAGAATTCCTTCACCCAAACCACTCATTAGATATGAATTTCAAAACAGCCAGTGGGAGCGGGTGACTCAGGGGAATTAGCAAATGGCATCTCGAAGGCTTTTATGTCAAGGACAGCAGCTCCAGTCCAGATCTGGGTGCCAGTGGCCGAGAAGACGTTGCCACCTAATGCTGGGTCGGTGACCACGAGTCAAGCAGTGCCTTTGAGGACCTCTGTCTTCGGCTCCAAGCTGGCAGGTGTCTTCTGTGGGAAACCTCAGGCAAGGAAGAAGCCGGGAGGAGAGTGTCCTCCAGTCAAGAGGGGAAGGATTCAGTCAATGAACTTTCACTGGAAGAAACAAGATCAGCTACAGGAGCTGGTAGATGGTCCACTCCAGCACAGAGATCTGGAAGCTCCTGGAAAGGACATTTAAAGAGAGTCAGCCTTGAAACCTGGAGATGGAGAGACTGTGACAACCAATGCTTCTGCTGTGGGTTTAAACACCACCTTGTTTTTCACCTGGAAGTTATTAAGGAAGTTGTGCATGGACACGATTCCAGTTCACAGGTTCACAGGTTATTCTGAGTTGGAAGGGACCCACAAGATCATCGAGTCCAACTCCCAAGCAAATGCCCACCCAGGGATCAGCCCCACAACCCCAGAGCCGTGGACACCACACTCCATCCGTCCAAACCTCCCATCATCCAGACCTGAGCTCCTCATCGAGTCTTCTCTTAAACACCTCCAGGGACGGCGACTCCACCACCTCCCTGGGCAGACCATTCCACTGAGGGATCACTCTCTCTGGGAAAAACCTCTTCCTAATATCCAGTCTAAACCTCCCCTATATTAGCACTTTCCTCTATCAGACGAGAGCCCCAAAGCAACTCTCGGTTATGGCGGTGCCCCATCACCTTGTTCTGGCAGAGCTGCTTGACTTGGGCTGGCACTGGGAATGGGAGCAAACTCTCAGGCTGGTTTGGCTGAGGAGAGGCGTGCGTGGAAGGTGTTGCTCTGGGGGGGCTCTGGACACTTTCAGTGCCCTCAGGAATGTGTGCTCAGGGCAAGGGGACAGGCATGTCTTTTGTAGGAGAAGGTCTGTGAGGTGTAAGAGTGGCTCTGCCTGGAACCAGAGGTGTCCCATCCTCTGAATCTCTGTGAGTACCTGGTGCTGGTGTCCCCAACCTCCACGTCACCTGTTTTTCCGGATGTCCGGCAGGCAGCTGATCCCTACCCACGTGTGTCAGGCAGCTCGTGGTGCCACCAGGCTCCTGCCCTCCATCCCCACTCTACCAACCTGCCCTCTGCCCCTGCCTCGGCGCACTGGCTCGCTCCCCAGCCAACCTTGGCTCCTCATCTCACAAGTAGAGATGAAAATAAACTCCAGTGAAGGGTCCTTTAACTTTCTCTACTCGAGTGAAAATAAATGCGCTTTCCCCACCACCCAGCCCTGTAAATTCCCCGCACTGTGAAATATCTTCCAGATATAGTAAAGAGACGGCTTTGGGCTATTTTTTTTAAACATCTTTAACTGCTGTATATATTTCCAAGGAGACGTAATAAGCGCTACAGCTAATTTATCTGCGTGTACTGTAAATATTTTCAGGAGATAGCAGAAAGGATTTCAAACACATGGCTGGGAGTATTGGCACACAGCGAATGCTGGGTGGGAAAGAGGCCTTTAACACTTTGTGTGCTGTGTCCTTTCCCTTTGCTTCTCTCTGTGTCCCCTGTGCAACATCTCCTCACCTGCCCAGGGCTGTGCCTCCAGCCTGATGTGCTGCCAGATGTTTGGTTTGAACAGGGTGGTGAGGCTTGTTCTTCCATTTGACCATTTGATCTTTGGGCTGGGGGCTCTGGGAACTCAGGTCTGGTGGAATCCCCCATCCTGACCTACTGCCTGGAGCCATGCCCAGATCCCTGTGCCCCTGCCCACACAGTGACCTGCTGTACAAGCACAGGACAAGCTTGGGAAGGAAAAAAAAATCCTTCTTGGGTATCTAAGTGAGTGTTTTTCAGCCCCAGAAGCCTCTGGGTTTCAGCAGAGTTTGCAGCCCTTTGGTGAGGTAAAAACAGGGTGCCCAGTTAATGCCAAGCACACTGGGGCTGGGAAAGGAGTCTGAGCAGGGCAGAGACAGAGGTGCTGGGTATAGGTTTTGGTCTCCTGTGTCCTTGGGAGATGTTATTTCTGCAGAAGAAGCAGCCTTGCCCCACTGACAGCCCATCCCCAGGGCTCTCCAGTGTGCTGGGAGAGAGTCCAGGTGAGGGAGAGCTGAGGGAACAGAGGTGGGTGCAGGTACGTGTGGCACTTCAGGGAGCAGCCTCCTGCAGCTGCAGAGATCCCTGTCCATCCCCCCCCCCCTCCCCCAGCCTGGCCTCAGGCCATGCAGGAGCAGGGATCTGCTGGGACACAGTTCACCCAGACCCACTCCTGGCATGGTGACCCCCTGCCACATGTCCCACTCATGGTTCCATGGTGCTCTGGGGTCCATGACTCTTCTCTGGGGAGAGCCCCTGCAGGAGTGCATGAGACGGAGTCCAATTCACTCTCCCTGTGCCCTAATACCCCCCAGGAACTTGTGTGGGGGTCAACAACCTTTCCAGGGGAAAGTCTGGGGAGGAAGTCATGGGGTGCTGGCCTAGTGGAACAGAGGTCTTTCATCACACAGTCAGTGTCTGGTGTCAGCAGGGAACCACGCTAAGAGCACATTCAATTCAATGCCTCTTATTAAGCAAACCCAGCTCTGTGGCACGAACAGCCTGTCCTGAAACTGTGGGTCACTGCAGCCGGGCCAGTCACCCCGCCGAGGGGTCTGCTTGCCAGATTGGGGAGGTTGTGCCCCCCCTCCATCCCCACCCTCCTCTCTGCTGTGAGTTGAACACGAGCTCCTGCTTCTCATCTGGTTTGTGGGGGTGATTTGGCCAAGGCAGAATTTTCCCTGGGATTCTCCTGCAGTAAATCCGCTCCTTCACTCTGGCAACTTGCCCCTCCTGAGCCCACCTAGTGCTCAGGAGTCCTGGGTGCCTGTGGGGCTCCCACAGCCCTGCCAGCTGGGTGCCACGGGCTCGCTGGGAGCTCTGTTGGCACAGGGGAGCAGGGAGGATGCACTGTCTGTTAGGAGGGAAGATGGGATTTCCCCGACTGTTTGCACAAGCCTTTGAAGTTTTGGGAGTTCTCCCCATGATCTGAGCACTGGGATCCAGGCTTTTAGTATGGACTAGATCTAGATGGGCTGCTGTCCCTTTGGCTTGTTCTAAAACATCTGGTTAGGGCAGTTCCTCCCACCTGGACAACAGGCTGAGGCAGTCAGGGCAGGAGAGCTGCCACAGCCATGGGGAGGAGAGCCTGGACAGAAGGGAGTGCTCCTGGCATTGGCTGTGTCCTCTGGGTGATCTACTCCCCAGGCTTGTGTCCTCCTGAGGTAATTTAATACAGAATGAGGACAAGAGGTACCTACTGGCTTGGAGCCCATCTGAGAAGTCATAAGAAGGAGATAAAAGCCTTTAAATGCTCAGCCTGCCTGAAGAGACAATAAAAAGCAAATGTCTTCCCAGCTTTATGTCCATGCCTTTTTACTTGATTTATGGGCTTTTTGCTATAATCCTTCATGCTTTGTGACTCTTCAAGTTGTTCGGACGTCGTAAAAGGCCTGTGGAAGCAAACTGCATCATCCAGGCCACTCCAAATCCATCCCTCATCCTGGGACGATCCTGCTGGAGAGTCCAGCTCGGGGTCTTCAATGGCCTTTGCCTGATGTCCCACAGGGTAGAGAAGCACAGGGTGAGCCCTGATTCCAAGGCTGAAGGCACAGGGGAGGGTTTTGCGGCCATAAAGAGGAAAAGATGAGCAGAGAGAAAGGGCCCAAATGTTTCCACTCAGCCTCCGGGTGAGCGGCAAAGCGTTTGGGAGCTGGATCTGCAAAGAGGATCCAGATGGGGGGAACCGCAGCTGCTCCCCGCGAGCGGAACCTGGATGTCTTTGGGGATGTGGGGTGGAAGGTTGGCGGGGGGCACCCTGGGGCTGGGGGGGCCAGTGAGTGGGAGGCAGCCATCCCCACACAGCCAGCGTGTGCGGATCTGGAGCTAATCAGCCTGAGACAGGATGCAAGGGTGTCTGCTGGGGCCGGGCTAGGAAAGCAATTGCTCTCCATAAAACAATGCTTCCCTCCTCCATTCCATTCGGAAGTGGAGCTGTGAGCCCAAACGTCCTCAGCTGACTCTCCTGGTCCTTTTGCCTCCTCCGAGGGGGAGGAATTGATGGAGATGTGGGGACTGCTGCAGCTGAGAAGGAGCACGTGTGCTGTCACATCAGCCGGTGCAGTGTCCCCAGGCCAAGCCTCACAGTTCTTGGTTGCCGGCCCAGCTTCTGGGGCCTTTCAGGTGCAAGGATAGCCCCGAGCTCGGGAAGTGCAGACATCCCTTCCCTTTGGTCTTGCCAGAGCAGCTCCTGCTGCAGGAGGAGCAGTGGTGGGGCTTGCACTGTGCTCTCAGCACGAGGAGGGGATGGGACGGCACTGGGAATGGACGGGCAGCAGTGCCAGGCTGGGGGCAGTAGTGGGGCAGTGGTGGGGCACAGCCCTTCTGCCCCACTCCTGGAGGTAGGAATGGTCCCATGGGAATGGGAAGGTGCTCGGTGCCAGGCAGAGGAGCAGCTGACTGCAGCTGTCCTGGGGGCATCACCGTTCCCTCCCTGCAGCTGGTTCCTCTGCTGTTCCCCTGCCCTTGCTCCTGATGGGCACAGAAGCCCTGAGAGCAGAGTGTGACCCTTGTGGAGGACACAGTGTGGCCTTGTCCTGCCCTACAGCACCCTGGGAAAGGCACACGTGTCCTGCAGTTTCCCCTGACCACAGCCTAGACCGCCATCAGCACCCTCTTCCCAGTGACCCCCCCGACCATATTTCCATATTGCCACCGTATTTCCTTTTCATTTCTGCACAGGCAGCAGCATTTTAATTTTGTATCCATTCTCAAAACCTTCAGGCTCCAGGTGGAACTTCTGCAACTTCAAGCAGTGAGTTTGTGTCTCTCCACTCCACTCCTGTTCGGTGGCCAGGCTGCCCCGGGACCCCCAGCCCACACAGACCTCCATCACCTCTCACACTTAGTGCCAATTTGCAACAAGCCCAGTGAGGTGGGGAGATCTGGGGGTGCTGGGGGGGAGCGATGTGGGGGAGCAGAATTTAGCCTGTCCTTAAAAGTCTCTAAAATATATATATATATTCTAGCCTGTAAAAAAATTAGTAATTTTAAACCACAGGCGAATGCTTCACATTCCTGAGCAATGCTGCCCTCTGTTTACGGCCCTTATTGTTCTCAATGAGCTGGAACTGTGGAAATGAATATTCACCCCGACCCCATCCTTCGCCCTGAGTGAGAAAGGAAGAAAGAAAGAAAAGAGGAAAAAGAACCAAAACTGCCGAAGGAAAACAGGGTCATTCTCCCCATGATTGAGTGAAAGAATAACATGTGAGCGTGGAAACAGAGCTGCCAGGGCGCAGCAATTGATTTACAGCAGGATCTGGATGCCGTCACCGCCGCAGCGCCGGGCTCGCCCCGCTGGGACGGACGGTCCCTGAGCCACCTCTTTGCTCCGGAGCGGAGATGTTGGCCATGGGACAGGGGCTCAGGCACTTGGGGCTGGCTGGCAAAGGGCAGGAAGATTGAAAGCCCTGGGGCTCCCCGTGCTTGGGTTATCTCCGGCTGGGGCACTGCTGCAGACCACACAGGCACACGCCGCAGGGATTTTTACTGGTTCCGCAACATAACGGGCGGCACATGGGGCTGGGAGCCCTGTGGCACTGACGGGTGGCCTCGACACGTCGTGGGGTCTGCTGGGGGCAGGGAGGGCACACACTGGGAGGGCACACACTGGGGGGACACGCACTGGGGCTGCAGTGAGGATGTGCATTAAGGGATGATGTGCACTGCATGCAGGAGGATGAGCTCCATCTGCCTGAGGGCTCCAGGCTGCCTGAGGCCAGGGAGCAGAGACCCTGCCCACAAGAAGGACTCCATAAGAATACTGTCTCAACCTTGTCATCATAAAGCTTCACTATTTGACCAAAGCTAACCCCTGTTTGAGATTTCCTTGCACTTTGAGATCCAGTAAATGAACCATCACGCCTCCAGCTCAGCTGGCTGGACCGTGACACCCCACCACTAGTTTTCTCTCCTCAAGTCATCTGTCACTTCCCTGAGGGCTGGGAAGAACACACACACCAGCCCAACCTGGGGCTTTGTGCCAAACATCCACAGCACAATAAAAAATCCATCCAAACATGCCCAAAACACCTGGCTCCTGAAATGGTTCCTGAGGTGGGGATGCTGAGGAGGGGACAATTATCCTGAGTCCCAGGTCTCCTCAATGCCCACTGCCAGCAGGTCTCTTGAGAAGCAGCACTGGGTGCTGGGCTGCCCGGGGTGGGGGGACCTATCCACCCCCATGAGGGCAGTGGTGGCTGGCAGGGTGAAGTCCTCGTCGCTCCCCCAGTTAATCATCACGTTGGGTAATTGCACGAGTGGCCGAGCGGGCGGCCTGCGAGGATCTGGCTGCAGGTGTGGGGCTGTGGATGGCTGCAGAAAGCTTTTAACTGGAATAGGGTTACAGCCAGGCAGCCCAGCAATGCCAGGGATGTGAGGAATCCCCTACCTGCTTCAAAAGGACGCTTTCTTTATCGGCTAATTAAAAAAGGACAGCTGTAGGGGGGGACTGGAGCGCACCTGCACCGGCAAACACCCGGCCAAGAAAGGGGGGAGCGAGGGCCTGAGAGGGGAGAGGGAGCGGGGAGGAGGTGAAGGGACTGCAGTGGAAGCAGTGGCAGAAGAGCAAGGACTGGGATGGCTCAGCCCCTCCAGGACCTCGTGGCATTGCTGCTGCCAGCTGTTGTGTCAGAAATTGCACAGACTGGAATTGCAGGGCACAGACTTTCCCGTTGTGTTCAGCTCACCTTCATCCCACGGCAACCACAGAACCACAGAACATGCTGAGCTGGAAGAGACCCACAAGGATCATCCAGTCCAACCCTCAGCCCTGCACAGGCCCATCCCCAAGAGTCCCCCCTTGTCCCCAGAGGATCATCCCAACCCTCCTGCAGTTCTGGCAGCCTTGGGGCTGTGCCCACTGCCCTGGGGAGCCTGGGCACTGCCCAACCACCCTCTGGGGAAAGAAGAACAACCTTGTCCTGAGATCCAACCTGCCCCTGCCCTGACCCAACTCCAGCCATTCTCTGCCTCCTGTCCCTGGTCCCCCCAGAGCAGAGCTCAGTCCTTGCCCCTCCTCTGCCCCTCCCCAGGAAGGTGTCACTGCAATGTCTCCCCTCAGACTCCTCTACTCCCCCTGAATACACCATCCCTCTGCCTGAGAGGTCCTGATGGTACTAGAAAGCGCCTCCACAGTAAATTTATTGGCAAGGTTTAGGATTAATCTGTAGGGATTAATCCTGCTGGGTAGTCTGGAGTGAGCTGTATGCCCTGACACAGCTCCTGGGCAGTGCCTTGGACAAGTTTCACATTGCTCAGCTCTTCCTTTCCTCTTCCTCAGTCATTAATATTGGAGCTGTGTAGCAAGGGAGGGGAGGGGGGTTAAGCTGGATATTAGAGGGTGTGTGGGCAGTGCCCAGGCTCCCCGGGGCAGTGGGCACAACCTCAAGGCTGCCAGAGCTCCAGGAGGGTTTGGACAATGCTCCCAGGAACAAAGTGGTATTTTTGGGGTGTCCTGTGCAGGGCCAGGATTTGGACTGGATGATCTTTATGGGTCCCTTCCAGCTTAGAATATTCTGTGATTATTAGATGGGAAGAGTGTTTTGAAACTGAGATTTCTGTCAAAACGACTCCTGCAGTGAATTAACCTCAGCAGCATCAAGGCAAAATTTTTTTTGGAAGAGTCTGATTTTGGGACTTGTTTCTCCAGGCTTTTCTCCCACCTGGCTCCTGCTGCATCCAGTGAAAAGGGCGCTGGGGATGCAGCATCTCCCACCCTTCCCACAGCACAAGTGGGGATGGAGCAGCCCTGAACTCCTCCTCCTTCCATTGAGTCTGGTTTGAAATTGGCTGGTGGCTCCGACAGTTACAGAGCTGGACAGACAGACATACCCACACATAGCACGGCTGCACAAACCTCGAGTGCTTCGGAAACCAAGCCAAAAAAAGAAAGGAAAAAAAGAAAAAATAAAGGATGAAGCCACGTGGAACTGAGCCATTTGTGAGCTGTGGGAGCACTTTAGACAAAGAGCCCAGCCTGGGTTTAATGAGATCATTTCACACCTTCAATTAAAGAGGTGGAATTCTGTGGGCCCTGGGACATCCTGGGGTTTTGCAGGATGGAGGAGCTGGGAACGGAGGAGAGGAGCTTGTGGCTGTGGATGCATTTGCTGGCTCTGACTTTGGGGAATGGGGCCATCACTGAGTGCATGGAAGTAACTCCAGAGGGGCTGCAGGGATGGACAGCCCTCAGTGAGGACAGGAGATTCCCAGACCCCTGGGGGATCCTGGTGGCCCCAGTTTCTCCAGCTGTGATGCCCAGGCAGGGACCCCTGAGATGCACTGGAAGGAGGCAGATGGAGGAGCTGAAATCCAGCTGGATGGGGGAATCTGGCTCTTCTTATAACTTGGCCTTCCCCACCCCCCAAATGGAACAGGGGTTTCCCAGGGGTCCCTAAAGGTTCTGCTGCCCTCCCCTTGCAAGTGCGGATGGATACTGTCCCACTGACACCTGCAGTGATGGACGTGTCCTGTGGTCACAGTGCCCAAAAATGTGCCCAGGATGGGTGTCTGGGGTCTCACTCACATGGGTCATGATGTACCCAGCCCCAGTCTGTGCCCACTCCTTGCAGGGTCGGGTCTGGATGAACACACAGCTGGATACCAAGGCAGCAGCACATGTTGGGGAGTGCCGGGCTTGGGAAGGTTCCTGCAGCCCCTGACAGCCGTCCCTTTGTCCCCAGAGCAGTGAGGCTTTGGTGCAGCTCCTGAGCCTGAGGCTGCTGCAGGCACTGCTGTGCCCTGGCCCTGCTCCCGACACATGGGGCAAGCAGAGTCCTCTGGGGATGGGGATGGGAGGAGAAGGACAGGGACGAGGACAGCTAAGCCTTGAGCATCACACACCTCACTCTGCAGCTTTAGGCTTTGCCTCCCCTCCCCTCCCTGCCTGGCAGCCAGGATCCACGTGGACCCACGCCAGCACAGACCAAATGCCCTTCCAGCCCCTTGTGGAGGGCACTGAGGCGTGAGGGTGGGGAACCAGAGATTGGGGGGTTGTACAGGAGAGGAAGATTCCTAAAGCCCCACCACAGTGCAGGAGAGGACTCCTCCATCCCTCCTCCAAAATGTCCCGGGGCCATGAGGGACCTGAAAACCCCACTTCCCGCCCCACTGCATCCTAAGGACATGCACACTGAGCCCCTCTTCCTCCACCCCACTTTTGTAGGAGTAGGAGTGGTGGGCAGTGATGCTCTGCCCTGGCAGCATTGTGATGGCATTGCAGGGACATAAGACCCCATCCACACTGGAGACCCATGGGACCTTAGGAACAGCAGGGCTGGAGCTGTGCACCAAGGGGCAACCAGCACAGACCCCCTGCCCTGGTGGGATGGGCTCCCCAGTCTGGCTTACAGAGCTGTGCCACACTGTCTGCTTCCACTCAGGACCCCAGGACCAGTGAGGGGATAAGCAGCCTCAGAATGCCCCATCCCACTCCCAGAGGGGGATATTCAGCCTGTGTACCGCAGCCTGGGTCAGTGCCACCTCCAGACACACTCCCTGTGCTCCCCAGATGGAGCTTGCAAGGACTGTCCCCACGGCGTGATGGACCTGTGCCAGTGGGAGCTGCAGGCAGCTGGACATCTGCCCACACCACCTCCTGCCAGGCAAGACCTGGGATGTGCTTCCAACCTGGAAGATGGAAGTGATTTTGCTACCCAAGTCCCTTTCTGAGGCAGTGCAGTTCCTGGTTTTCCAGCACATCCCCCCTGGCCGGGGGCCTGGCATGTCCCTGTCCCCTGCCTCTTATCCCCGCGGTGGGAGGAGAGCCAGTTCCCTGTCCGATGCCAGCTCTCCCCAGGGACAACATACTGCTGCTGCCCTGTGCCAGGAAGGACACAATCCCTCTGCAAGCCCCTGCCTTGCATGGGCAAACACATGCAAATCTGGCCCAAAAACCGACGTGCCAGTTCCATCCTAAAGACACCTGCTCGGGTCCTGCAAACATGGCACATGTGTTTGGCACCTCCAGACCTCCCGTGACCCAGCTGGCGGCTCCTGGCAGGCAGAGCCTGTGGCAGGGAGGACACTGCCCTTCCTAAAGCTGTTCCTTCCTGTGCCTCTGCCTCTGGTGATAAACTTTAAAGGGAAGTTTCAAGGACAGGCAGTGGAGCCTGGCAGCTGCTGCAGTGCAGAACTTGGCTGATTTTCCAATGCGTGTGACGGTTCCTCAGCATCTCATGTCTCCCTGCTCTGCAGAGAGGCCCCTGTGGCTCAGCTTGGTGGAGTTTTTGGTGAAAACAGCAGATTTGGCTGAAACACCCCTCCTCTCAGACCTCAGCATTGAGAGCAGCCTGGCACAGCCAGTTTGTGGTGCCAATGGCTGCTCCACACAGCTCCTGCTCAGCTCCTGTGGGATGGGCTGTGTCCACGCTCAGCACACTGAGACCTTCCCCCAGGTCACTGCTCTGGGATGCTGCACACTCAGCAGTGGTCACCATGGGTTTCCCCCACACCATCCTTTTGCTGCCTGCACCTTGCCTGTGGCCCTTCACCTCCAAAGATGCCATGCAGGTGCGGCCCTGCTGCCTGGCACAGCACAGGGAGGTGCTCCCAGCTGGACATGAAGCTCCATGACGTCTTTTCCAGAAGAGCTGTGAGAAACTGAACGGCCCCAGAGGAGAATCCAGGGGTGAGGGGAGCAGGAGACGGGAGGAGGGGGAGTTTCCCCTCCTAATTTCAATAAACTAAATGAAAGGGGTGGAAAATTGGTGTTTCATGCAAAACTTGGCAAAGGTTAAACCATTTCCAGATGCTGTCTCAGAAGGTTTTGCTCCAACCTGATCTGTTGCAGATAAAGGTGTAGACACCCCTGCCAGATATTGTATTACTCTCCAGCAGAGTTTCCAAACTGTGCCATGATCCAGGTGGCATTTTGTGCCATACTGTCCCATAAAGGGACAGGGAGCAGAGAGCACTCAGAGATGTCCCTGCACTGAGGATCCCTTGGGGTGGACAAGGTGGGTCAGGTGGTTGGGGTGGGGACAGTCCTGTGGGGGACCAGCCAGTGGCAGCCACCTACTTTAGGTACCCTGTGTCCCTAAATACCACTGTGGGTTTACACTCTGCCCCTTTCAGCAGGACCATCCTTGGCTTGTCCCCCCTGCTCCTTTGGTCGTGGCCCTGAGCGAGGTCCAGGGCTAGCACAGCAGAGCCCTGCATCTCTCAACCCCACTGACAGCTCCTGCCTACACCAGCAACTCCAGGATGGGGCTCACCCCCACCTGTGACTGATGCACAGGGTGATTTTATCGTTGGAGAAACAGGCAGGGCCAGGCCAAGACTGGAAGATGTGCTGACAGCACCTCCGGGGCTGCTGCTCAGCCCCACGTGTGCCCACGCAGAGGAGAAGGGGATCCCACGGGCGGCAGTGGGGCCGGCAGCAGGTCCGGCAGTGGGTCCAGGACACCTGCCCGGAGCGGGAGCATAGCCGGCATTCCTGCCCCCGGAGCCCCCTTCCTGCCCCCCCGCCGCCGCTGCGCCCCTGCTGCCTCTCCATCCCCGCTTGTTTTCTTAGCAGGCGGGTCCGTGCTCGCCGAGCCCAACAATTTCCTGCCCGGGCGAGCGCATTCCTCTATTCCCCCATCACAGGTCCCTCCTACCTTCTCCCCACTTCGGTGCTGGATGCTGCCGCCCTCCACTGCCCGCACATCTCTCCTCTCCCCTTCCACCCTCTGCCTCAGTTTCCCCAGCTGGGACCCCTACTCTGCTTGTGGGGCTCAGAGCAAAGCCTGGGGGTGCCGGGCGCTGGGGTTTGCATGACTCCCGCAGGTTTGGGGTGCTAAAGGGGGTGATGCTGGTCCCCATTCGCAGTGCAGGGGGAGATGGGAATCTGGGGCGGGAGCCGGGGGGACCCATTCCAGCTGCAGCCCGGCCATCGGCTCCAATCCACGGCTGGCACTGCTGAGAGCTGACCCTGGGGTCTCCCCTGTCCCCCAGGCTCAGGGCGGGCAGAGCAAGGCGGTGCCAGGAACTTCCCTGCCCGGGGGCATCACACAGGTGGGCTTCCACCTCTGAACGCTGGGAAACAAAAAAAGGCAACAGATCCATGGTGGAACGGTGACATGGGATAACCAGGGACAGCCAGGGTGGCATCGGGTGGATGGGCACCTCACCTCGAGGTGCGGAGTCCGGCACTGATGGAGCTGCTGGGGGGAACAGGAGACGGAGCAGAGGGGACAGAGCCCCTCACGTCAACTTTGCAGACCACCCCCCCGGCCTCTCGGGGTTCCACAGAGTGTGACGTGGTGAGGCGTAGGGTCTGAGCCAGAGGGACCCCGTTTCTGCGGCTGGTGCCGCTGGCAGAGGGGCCCAGGAGGTGGGTGGGCAGGAGCAGCGAGCCCGGCGCCGGCCGTGCCCTTCGCAGCCGCCCCCTGCGCGCTGCCAGCGCTCCAACGCACCGAAAGGAAAGAAAAAAATCCCGTCCCGCCCGTCAGGAAACCTCAAATCAGGGCCAATATTTTTGAAAGGTTTTTTTTCTCCTCGCTCCTTTAACACATCTGCCAATATAATCTGACCTTTTCCATATAAATAAAGCCCGCGCGCTCCGGCTTTGATCCCGCGCTCCAAATTTTCTATTTACTTAATTGGCCCATCCAAGGGCTGAGCGAGCCGCGGGCCGGCAGCTGCCGCCGCCGCATTCCTGGGGGCTTATCGCCCCCCGCTCACCTGCTTGTCATTACCGCGGCCCCGGCCCTGCGCCCCCGCTGCGGCCACCTGAGCCCGGCTGCGGCCACCTGAGCTGCCCTCAACCCGGGCACTGCCCCCCGCTCCCACCCGCGGCCCTGGGGACGCCCCGGGCGGGTCTCGTGGAAGATCCTGCTTGTCTGGGGCTCGCCCTTGGCGCTGTCACTGCACTCCGCCCTGACTCCATTTCTGGAGGGCAGCTTTTTCCACGGGAGAGGGACCTCCGTGTGATGTGGGGCTGGACCCCGCTAATCCCGTCCCGGCGGAGGGGCAGAGGGGCAGAAGGGCAGAGGCTTCCCCAGGCAGTGTGGGGAGGATGCTCCTCCGGAAAAGGGACCAGAGTTGGTTTACTCCTCAGACATGCTTCTGTTTCCATACAGATCATATCCTGGTCACCCTCCCCTGGGTTAAGGAGTGTAAATGTCCCCCTGCACAGCAGGGAACACAAAGCTTTGCTGTCACCTGGGGCTGAAGGCTTTGGCCACCCTGAGAACGTCACTTCTCTCCCAGACTTTCCCTGCTGGTGCTCCAGGTTATGGGAGTACCAAGCCCTCCTGCTGACCTACTGCTGGGACAGCTGACACCCCCTCAGCAGGTCCCTGCCCTCCTGGCCATGGGGAGCCCAGCCTGGCACACACAGGGCTGGGACCAGCAGACGTGGGAGCATCGTGTGTCTTTCTGCTGCCTGTGCTTGGGGAGAGGGGGTTGTTGGGCCATGGGGAGATACACAGGCTTTGAGAGTGGATTGTGACTGTGCCCTTTACCTTCCAGCTGTAATTTCACAAGTGCAGGGAAGGTTTTGGGCAGACCTGGACATGTGCCTTGGTCTGCTGGATGAGATGGTCCCTGTTCCTCTACTGAAGATGCTCCTTCTGGTTGTGGTTCCTCAGCTTCTTCAAGCATTAACAAAGGGTCTGAGAGGGCTTTGGGGTCCTCCAGGTAGCAGGAAGTTGGGGAGAGCAGCACTCCAAGGGGCCCCTCTCCAAGCAGGAGTGTTTGTCTGGGCGTGGGCACTGCTGTTGTGACTCAGAGCCTCTCAGAGGCAGATCCTGGCCATTCCTGTGCAACACCTGCTGAGGTGACCCCATGCAGGCAGAGTCTGGTGATGGAAGGGTTGGATCAGCTGTCCTTTACTTCCCCACCCTTCATTTCCCACCCTCACTGGGAGGGGAGAGGGGTTTATGTTAAACGTGGCCCGGCTCAGTAGAAAGACATTGGTGGTGTTTTGTGCACCAACCATAACCTCTGATGCTCCTGGTTGGGTCCTTGAGAGCTTCTCCTGATACCTAGATGCTGCTGAGGCACGAGGAAAGATTCCAGATCCCTCCAAAGGTTCATACAGTTGGGCATAAACCCTGGGTTCCTGTCACCATAATGAGATGTGGGAGCAGAAAGGCACCTACAAGACCTTAGACAGCACCGGGGTTGGACTGACTGCAGTACTGTCAGATCATAGAATGGTTTGGGTTGAAGGGACCTTAAAGACTGTGTAGTTCCAACCCCCTGCCATGGGCAGGGACACCTTTCGCTAGAGCAGATTGCTCAGAACTTCATCCACCCTGGACTGAACATTTCCAGGGATAGGGCAGCCACAACTTCTCTTTCCAGTTCTCAGGATGGTACGAATGAGGGAGGAGGATGGTCCCATCCAGAGCTGTGTCAGGGCAGGGTCAGGTTGGATCTCAGGAAAAGGTTCTTCCCCCAGAGGGTGGATGGGCACTGAACAGGCTCCCCAGGGCAGTGGGCACAGCCCCAAGGCTGCCAGAGGTCAAAAAGTGTTTGGTCCATGCCCTCAGGCACATGGGGTGACTCTTGGGGTTTTTCCATGCAGGGCTGAGAGTTGGACTCTATGATCCTTGTGAGTCCCTTCCAAATCAGTGGATTCTGTGATTCTGGATTCTGTGGTGACTCCCCTGGACCAACCAAGCCCATGCCCTGGGCTGTAGGGTGCTGAAGAGCAGCAGGTTAGAGGAAGCCATGGCTTGGCCCTGGAGTAACAGCACTGGGAGCTGAGGTTGGAGGTGTCACAGGGAGTCAGGCTCAGATGGATGGAGCTCAGCCTCTGCAAGGGGAAGGAACTGTCCTGCCATGGCAGGTGCCACCCATTACTGCTCTTATCCTGGGATGCCAGTCTGCCTTTTGAGTAGCCTATGGGGATTCTCCTCTGATCAACTACTCATTCTGTTTTTCTACATTGTGGCTCATAATTTATATACCACTGGTGAGCAGAAGAAATATTTAACTCTCAAGCATCCCTGTGTGGGAGCCCTGGATGCCCCAGCTCAGTGATGGATGGGCACCACAGGGTGGGGAGCGATGGACCATGTCCAGGGTGCCACGGAGGGGCACCTCCCAAGAGCTCAAATCGATGTGCCGTGTCCAGCCTATGAGGGATGTCCCCCCCAGCTGTGGCAGAGGGAGGCCGCAGTACATGGAGCATGTCTGGCTCAGGATGGATGTCACTCCCTTGTTGACATGCTCCCCCTGCTTGCCCAGCCAGCCCTGAGCTGTATAAATCCTCAGAGCTCATTTACACTGTCACTGATGATTCAGTAGGACTGGTCTGTCCAGGAGCTCCTTTCCCTGGGTAGGTGGCCCCGAGGCCCCCAACATGCCAGTGCCCTTCCTTCCTGCTCAGCTGTTTCACCAAGGGATTGAAAGGTCTTTGCCTTTATAGGAAAGCCTTTCTTCCAGGGCTCCCAGATGGCTCTACCACCCAAACTGTCCTGCTGCAGCCCTATTCCCAACTCCTTCTTGTAGAAGCCTCCTCCATTACCTGGCTCTGCCTCATCCAACTCAAGCAGCACCACTGTAAGCTCACCCAGCCTCTCCACAACCCTCAGCTTGGTGACCCAGTGGTTTCCAAGTGTCAAGCTCGGCCATTTGGTGCCTCACAGTGACACCCTTTGTCAAACTGCCCCATCCCAGTGGGCACCACAAGCAGAGCAGGACAAGGAGGAGGTGAAGAGGGGCAGGGAGGGAAGGAAAGTGGTGTTGGGTGGGGATTTCAATGTCTGACATGTTGACGTTTCCTAAGCAGAAGCCAGTCACTCAACATCTGGCCAAGAATATTGCGTCTTGCTTAAGAGCAACTCCAGATGTTCCCAAGACCTTTTTTTCATTATTTTATTTCTTTCTTTCACTTTTTTTTCTTCTCCCCCCCTCCCTTCCAGCCACTCTTGACTCACTAAATCAAGGGAGACAGGCTTTTAACTCTGGAAAGAAATAAATGGCTCAATGGTGATATGAAATGAATTCTCTGGAACTGTGTGAGCAGATGTGTGTTGGGGGAGGGAAAGACAGGGGAAGGGTGAGGGAGATCAAGAGAAAGAGAGGGACATGTGCACACGGGCATCTCCTCAGCATGATGTGCCCCAGCTGGAAGTGCAGCACGAAGGATGTACCTTCTGGAGGGTTGTGCAGTCCTTGCTGCTCCTGCAGGACTGGCAAGGGCAGAATTTGTGACTGGAGGAAAAAAGGGAAATGAACCAGTTTGCGCTTCAGTGGGTTGACTGGTGATCTCCTCTTCAGTGTAATTGGGTCCAGTTCTTACCTCCTGGAAGTGGCTCAGAGCCGAGGGGGTCAAAAGAAGGATGAGTCTGGTATGTTGATGACGCTCATCTTCAGAGGTGATTTATCATCCCTGACAGGGGTGGAAGAATGAGCAGCCAAACAGCAAGAAACTTGGGAAAAGAGAAAGTTTGGCAGGAGGAGGGGAGAGGTCAAAGGCGAGAGAGATGAATGGGAGAAAGATGGAGGAGGGAGGTGAGAACGTGAAAGGAAGATCCGGAGATACGGAAACGTGGTTTCTCTGTCATGGTCCTTGGCTCGTGCTGAAGATCAGTCTGTGGTGCCTCAGTGCCCACTGTGTGAGGCAAGGGTTTCACAGATCTCTGATGTCCCAAAGCTCTCTCCTCTGCAGTCTCTTCAGGCAGAGAATGGCCAGCACAGTGTCTGTCTCCCATTATTCACACTACACCCTCCTGAGCCATCGCCTTTGCTCCATCCCTTTGTCAGAGCTGCTCTGCCTGGGTTTGAATGCTCCCAGCCTCTGGCAGTCCCACCCTTGCTGTGGTAAGGGGGTGGTTTGTAGACTCCTCAGGTAAGGCCTAAGACTTAAACCATTTGCTTTCTTATCTTTCTGCATCTCTAATGGTACCCTGAGAAATCGCTCCAGAGCAGTAGTGCAAGAAAAGCTCATTTTTGTGCCTTCCCGTTCCCTTTTGAGTTAAGGAGCCAAAACAGAGATGGCCACTGCGGTCAGCCTACAGAAGAACCTGATCACAACCTCTGCATGGCTACCAACCAGCCTGGGAGAGCTCACCTCAGAGAAAGTTGTCATTAAGAGGCAGTTTGGGTGGCAGAAGGCAGCTCTACAGCATTTAAACCACTCTAGAAACCTGCCACTGGCTCCAGAGCACCCGAGGAGCCCAAAACCTTCACCAGCTCTCAGCACGTGGTCCCTCCAAAGCCCTTGGTGCGACATATCCCGTTATTAGCTGAAGGCCAAGATTTCAGCAGTAGGTGAAGCTGAAGCCTTGGCCTGGCGATGTCCAAGCTCTCCAGCCTGGGAAGTGGTTCCAGATGCCTCCCTTGTGGCAATGATGGAAAAGCTCCCAGCTTTCGGAGAGCTAATGCTCAGCATCCTCTGATTTCTGAGTCTCTGAGAGGTCTGAGGGCTGGAGACACACACACACCCAATGTCTTACTGAGGAGTTTTCTCTGTGCTGCACACGAGGCTCACGTAAAACCCTGTGAGAGCCCTTCAGAAAATGAGAGAGGAGATCCTGAGACACTGTAAGTACTGTCCAGTTAATGGCTGCTCACACGGTTCTGCAGAGCAGTTTGAGAGCAGGAGTTAAGTCTGGAGCTCTGGAGCAGGAAAAGATCCCACGGGATAACACAGGCGATGCCAAGGAGCAGCAACCTGGTTTCCATACCAGTCCCACCATCCATGACCAGCACCACGCTTGACAGTCAAGAGTTGGGTCGAAAATCCCCAGTCCAGCTGGTTGAACCTTCCAAAAAACCCAATTTGCCTCAACTGGGCCAGACAAGCGTCCCCCACCTCAGCGCCTGGCCCAGTCCCCTGGAGGCTGAACCCCTGCATTTGAGAAGCCCTGGGGAGGCTCCAGGTGGGCTCAGGGGTCCCACCCAGGCCTGGCTTGGCTGCAGGTGGCCTGCAGTTCCTTTGGGCTCCAGCCTGAGCTGGGGCTATGAGAGCTTCTAGGCTTCCTGCCCTGGAGCTGGGTCTTGGCTCGTGGTTCCTGGCTTTGCAGAGCAAGGCTGCGAGACTGTTCTGGCTCTCGGGAGGACCCGCACTTCAGAATTTTCCAAACAAATCACTTGGATTATTTCTAACTGACATTTTTTGGAGGGCTTTACCTCCTGCAGGAAGGGAAGGACTCGATTTATTAATTTTTCAAAGATTTCTTTATCCAAACCTCTTGGATGCTCAAACGTGGGTGGAGAGAGGGACAGTGAGTTTGGGCAGACCAGGTGCACCAGCCCTGCCTGAAGATGGCAGGCACGGGGGGCTCAGGCTCCCGACTCCTCCTTGCTGTGCCTGGCTTACAAAGGGCTACCCAGGACCCCTCTGAGTGCCCACAGCCCCCCCAGTGCCCTGCAGCACCCTGGCACTCTTGGGATGGGGGTGAGGGTGTCACCAGCCTTGTGTCCACAGCCCACCAGTGGCACTGGCGAGGATGGAACCACCAGTTCATCTGTGAGTAAAATTCAGATTTTTATGCTTTGGTGTCTTTTGTCTTTCCCTTTTTTGGCCATTCCCTTTGGACATGGAAGCTCTGGGAGATTTCCAGGCCATGGGGTGCAGCTGTCCCTTGGGCAGGGCACAAAGCTCTCTCCCTGCCCTCAGCCACAGGGCTGCTCCATCTTCCTACACCAAGGTGCAGATCAGGTTCTGTGCTGCTGGGTCCCCTCAGGCCAGGTGGACATCGTGAGAAGGGCACAGGTGATGCAGAGGGAGAGCAGCAGGCAGGGACTGGCTTGTCTGCAGCTCCCCTGTTGACCCCCACCTCCCAAAAATCCCCAACATCAGCAGGCACTTGTGTGCAGAGAGGTGAGAAATCAGGACCTTGCTGGGAGGAACTGAACTGCTGGAGCTAGAAGTTCCCAGCTTTGCTGCACCCATCTGCCCACCTGGCCTGGAAGGGGTGCTCGCACTTGTCATGGGGACAGCTTGGGGACAGCCTTGTTGGTGGTGTCCTCTGAGCATCCCCTGCTCTCCCAGCATCTCCTATTGCCTTTAGGGAGCTGCAGGGAGGTGGAGGAGTCTGACAGGCTTCCCCGGAGCATCTTTGCTGGGCACCTGATGGTCATTGCCTCTTCCATGGGCTACTCTCTTCTATAGCAGCTCCTGCCAGGAGCACCTGGAACTTCAGCTTCTTTTCCCAGCATTACGGCACAAAGCTGGAGGCTCACCACCCTCTCCTGCTCCAGGGAATCAAAGAATCACAGAATGGTTTGGTTTGGTTTGGTTTGGTATGGTATGGTTTGGAAGGGACTCTAAAGGCCATCTCATTCCAACCCCCTGCTGTGGGCAGGGACACCTTCCCCTGGAGCAGGTGACTCCAAACCCTGTCCAGCCTGGTCTAGAACAGTGTTTTTGTGCAGCAAGTTCTCACCCCCACCTCAGCCTGTGGAGCCTCTGAGGTCCTCACCCCCATCACTGAGGTGGTGGCACTGTGCCTCTCAGGGACAGGAGGCATCTGGGCAGGGGGCTGAGGCCCTGAGACACCTGCATCCCTGGGAACCACGCTGTGTGCAGGGAACGGGGCAGGTCTCTCCTCTCCAGAGACGTTGTGAAATTCAGATGGAAAAAAAAATATATATTTTCCAGCCATTATATTTCACGAAAGGAGCTGTTCATCCACTTAAAAATATAGGTGACAAGTACAAAAGGCATTTGGCATCCTGAGGCAGGCCAAGTCTTCGGGAGATCCAAGATATATGGTACGCACCCGCAGCCCAGCTTCAGTCTGCTCTTGCACTGTAAATTCCAATTACATCATGCTGCCTTGTTTAAATACCGTGAAACCTGGCTCATGCCCTAAGTATGTTTTATATATTGCCACATCCATTTGAAATAGATGGGCAATGTGTTTTACGGCACATGTGCAAATATCTCCATATTTTTCCATCTGGGGGTTTATGGGAACTTTCAGAAAATTAATAATGGGGCTCGGAGGAAATGTTCGACTTGGAGGCAGTAGCGGAGATTTATGGCCGTCCCACTGGATGCCAGGGAAAAGTCTGAGAGCACCCGGAGCAGACGAAGGCCTCACCATTCCACCAGGCATTCCCTGAGAGCTAATTTTGCAGAACGGCCCGGACCAGGAATTTCCCCACACAGCTGGCAGGTCGATGGGAAGGGATTGGTTAGGAAGTGAGGAGCAGGACATTGGAGCAAGGGATGAGGATGGAGATGGAGGTGGGGACCAACATCCAGGGAGCTGCTGCCAGTGTCTGAGGGGCAGGCAGGGCAGGGGACTGGGTGAGCCTCGCTGGTGGAGGAGCCAACACTGCCCAGCCACCCCACTGTCCCCCTTCAGCCCCCCTCCTCCTTGCTCCAGGTACTGCCTGGTTTTCCTGGAAAAAAGACAGTGCTACACTGTGTAGTGGCCAAAGCCACCTGATTTCTGGCTCTAGATGCCATCCATAACCCGCCAGGACCTACTGGGTTTCCTGATAGATGAGCAAACCCTGGCTGCCGTGGTGTGAGGAAGCAACCAAGGCTCCCAGGGCCCAATCCAAGCAGCACCAACCCTGTGCAGGGGCCATGGGAATCACAGCATGGGTGGCCAGTGGGACTGGGAAGGGACACTCAAGAGTCACCACATACCAAAGGACTCGAATGGCCGTGAGGTCGGGTCAGTGACCCATCGCACAGTCCTGGAGCTTTAAGCGTTTGGGAAGCTTTGCTTCCATTGTCATGTGTCCAGCAAAACACAGGGAGGGGACAGGAGGGGACAGGCAGGATGCAGCACTTGGCTTTAACCACTGCTGCTGCTGCAGAGATCTCTGTGGGGATGCCAGTGCCAGTGAGAGACCCAACGAGGCGCCTCCAGTCCCCTCAGAGGTGCTGAGCTGGGTCTGCTCTGCTCTCCATCCCCTCTCTCCCCAGGCTGTGAGAAGGGCCATGGTCCCCTCTGTGGCCAACCCGGGAGTCAGCTGGTGGCCGTGTGTGCCTGGGCTGGCCACAGCCTGCTCTCTGACAGGCAATCCCTCCTTGGAGCTCTCCCAGTACCAGCCATCTTCTGGCAGTGCCACGTCTCCCCGCCACTCCCAGCAAGCCACAGCCAGTGATTTCCCTCTGTGTGGGTGCGCCAGGAGGGAAGCAGCGTGCGGTGTTTATTTTGACAGTGGAGAGGCTGGTTGTCCAAGCTTTTGGGGTAGAGCATCTTGTCCAAGATGAAAACATTGTCTGTTTATTGAGTCTCACAGTGGCTGTGTAAATAGAAGGCTGGCTTTGATGGATGCTGGGTGGATGCTGAGAGCCTGATCCTGCCCCATGCTGAGAAATCATTGATTTATGGAAAAGTAACATCCCTCTGAAAAACCAGCCCTGGTGGGTCCTGCACACCATGGATGGCAGAGGATGAAATGGGGGGGGTGAGGCTGTGGTGGCAGCTGAGCAGTGAAGCCTGGGAGCAGGCACAGCGTGGGGGCAGCAGCATGGCTCTGCTGGGGCAGCAGCACCCCTGGGTGAGGTGCTCTCTGTGTGCCACAGCTCCTGTGCCACTGGCAAAGCTCCTGGCACAGCACCACAGCAAAGCCTCAGAGCCAGCACAGCGCAGGCCAGGGGCTGGGGCAGCGTCTCTCCATATCCAGGGTGATGGTGGAGAACACTCTTCCCTTCTGCCTCCTCCTCTCCATCACCACTGAGGTGGGAAAAATGTGGCAGGAGGGAGCTGACGGGTTCCTCCAGATGGTGCCCCCTGACCCCGGCCGTTCCCCGGCTTCGGCTCTTCCTTGGGAAAACACGGTGTGGGCCAGCCCATCGATTAATGGCTTCCTCATGTTCCCCCTGCACAGCCGACGTGGGAATCTGTCTCCCCACTCCCCAGGCCCTGCCGAACCGAGCCCCCCACCCCCCCATGCCCCCACTCCACACGGGTGCTGGATGTCCCCTGCACACAGTGAACACGTGTCCAACCAGTGAATTGTGCCCTCGTAAAGAGGAGCAGGGAGAGAGACAGGTTGGATGGAGGAATAAATGAACAAATGAATGAATGGCGCAGTGATTAACTCTGATGTAATAAGTGCCCCCAAGGGTTGTAAAAATACACTTGGCATTTTGAAGAACAGTACACTTCTCACTGCTTTGAAAAGACAAGAGGGGCTGATGCAGCCAAACTCCTCAAACACATTTTTGACACAGTCATGAGTGGAAAAAGTGCACCCTGTCCTGGTTCTATAGCCCCTCTGGGTGGGTGGGAGAGCCCTGGCTGGGGCTGGGAGAGCAGGAAGAGAGATGGGAAATGCAGAGGCTGAGCTTTTCTTAGGAAGGGAAATTTAGGACCTTAACGAGGCTTGTGAGGGTTGTAAAGTGCTGAGCGAAACACTGTGCTTGGGGAAGGGGAGGTGGACGGAGTGCTGCAGTACCAGATGCATGGCAGAGCTGGGACACAGGATGTGGCACTGAGCAGGTTGGTTGGACACGTCACCACACCTGAGAGGTGGCAGCAGGCCACTGTTCCCTTGCACACCAGGCCCATACAGGCAAAGTGCAACTCTTCTGTGTTATTAACCACAGAAGGATGGAGAGGACGGGGTGGCATCACTGCCCTCCTACAGCTGGAGCCACTGCCAAGAGCCACATGGATCTTCCTGGTGGAGCAGAAGGAAGATGCTCTGTGTACCAGGGAGCATCAGGAGAACAAGGAGCGCCAGGACACCAGGTCAGACCATGACATGGGGCCACACAAGTAAGTCTTGTCTCTCTAAGTAAGTCTTGTCCCTTCTTAGAAGTTCAGCTCCTCCCCATGCCTCGTGTTCCCAGAGCCCAGCATCGAGCTGAGTTCTTTGCCTTGTTGGCCAAGCAAACTGTTCTTTGCTTGGCTGTGCTGCACCTGAGGGAGGTGTTTTCTGGGGGGATTCAGTCAATTTTTATTTATGTGAACTTTGGTTACCACGAGTAAAAGGATGGAAAATAATTTACATATGCATCTATCTGTCTGTCCCCTCAGGCTGGGGTTCAGCAGCCCAAGCTCCTGTGATCTCTCATGAGTGGAACTAGCTGGACAACGCAGAAAAAGAACATTGAGTTTTTTGTAGTATTCTCACATTTTGCATTTTTCCTTGGCCAAATTCCGGGTTTTCATGAAAAATATCCACTGCTGTTTTGAAATGAGAAAAATTTCATCCAGCTGCAAAATTCAGTCCCAAAGCAGGGGGGGAACTTGCAAATCTGGCCTATCCTTCAGCTGCCTCTGAGTCCCAAACATGTTGCCCCAGCTGAATACTGGGAAAGGGCCTGTTCAATCAAACATCACGGTGGAAATGTGCGTGGTCAGTCTGGGCCTTCCCGCGTGGGTTCGAGGCATCCACCGCCTGCAGCTGGTCCCAGCGCGGTGTTTCCCAGCACACTGAGCTCAGCCAGCTGCTGAACACGGGGAGATCCACGCTCTAGGAAATGGGAGTGCACCAGAGAGTGCCAAAGTCCTTTCAGATCCCTTGCTGAATTCATATTTTTTGCCTTGAAGAGCTATTTTGGAAAACATGTCTTTGTAGTGGTTAGTTTGCACTGCAGCATCTCCTCCTTGCCCGAGGCTGTTGGCTGTAGCCACCAGGATGGCACAACATCCCCTGCTGCCACCTGAGTGCCCTGCCCTGTGTCACCCACGGGCTCTGGCAGCACTTGGTGGTGTCAAGCACACCCCACTTCCAAAGGCGTGACCACGGCCGGGTGGCTGCAGGAGGACGTGGATTTGCAGCCCTGCCCCAGACTGTGCCTGTGGCACTGACCCCTGCCCCGAGCTGCAGGGCAGGATGGGCAGTACCTCTGAGTGCCTCAGCACCAGCTCAGGGTGACCCAGCTGCAGTGTCCCAGGGACAGCCCAACCCATGAGCAGTCCCCAGTTTCCAGCTGGCTATGCAGGGCAGAGGGAGAGGGATAAGAACAGTGAATTCTTGCTTTGGACACTGGGGTGACACGAGCCAGGGAAGTCAGGAAAAGCCCTCCAGGCATCAGCCTCAGTGAAGGTGCATAGTGGCCTCCTCCAGACCTTTGGCCAGGATTTTAGGACATTCCCCAGCCTCTCCTCAGCACAGACAATGGGGTTTGTGATGGTCCTGTCCTTGGCCTCTGATCCACCCTGGCAGGACACTGGGATGCCAACTGGGAGCCATCCCTTCTCAGCAATCCCAGAGGGCAGAACCGAAACAAGGGAAGAGTCGCCTGGTAGGATAAATACATCAATCACCAACTCTGAGTTTCTCAAAGAGTTTTAGGTGCCCCATTTCAATGGAGAAATCTGGTGCCAAAGGAAACCCTGGAGTCACCTGCCCCAGGAGGTGAACACAGACATATTATGCCTCTCTTGAAGGCTCCACTTCCTTGGAGACAGCATGGGCTGCTGAAGCCCTGCTCTGATGAGAATCCATGCCCATGGAACTCTGGTGCTGCCCTGCTCTTTCCTGGGCTGTGGCTCTTGAGAAGAGGGGCCAGAGAGCCCCCACAGTCCATGGGGTGATGCTGAGCAGCCCCTGGGTCGGTGGGGATGATCCTGACAAGAGTCCTGTCTTTACATACCCAGAGAATGTTCCACCACTGACTCCTGGGTGAGGACTCCTGCGTTTGTCCAGAGAAGCTGTGGCTGCCCCATCCCTGGAAGTGTCCAAGGCCAGGTTGGAGCAGCCTGGGACAGTGGAAGGTGTCCCTGCCCATGGCAGGGGGTTGGAATGAAGTGTTCTTTAAGGTTCCTTCCAAACCAAACCTTTCTGTGGTTCCGTGGCTGCTGGGTGCATGGGATTGGAGTGAACCTGGGGCAAGTCTGGTGAAAGCAACTGTGAGAGGAAGAGAACTGAATGGCCCAACTACTTTGAGAGCCCTCTCATGGCAGAGGCCAAGAGCCCATGACAATCAGAACAAGAGGAGCCAGGCATGGGAGGGTCCCCTCAGCTCAGCCAGGAGGAGGGAAGGGATCTAGGTCAGGGCTGGGGATAGGATCAGCTTCTCCAAGCCCAAGTAGTCCCACACACCCATTGCTCCTCGGCTTCTGGCCTCCCCCAGCTCTGCCCATGCCCTGTGTAGGCACCACAGCACCCATGGGACCTAACAATGGCACTGCAAGCCCTTCACATCTCCAGCAGCTTTACCAACGCACCTGTGTGTCCGTGCAGACATCCCCCAGGGCCTAGATCCTCACTTCACAAACTCCCTTGTCCTGAGATCCAACAGTCTCTTCAGCTGGAGGCTCCAGCACCACCTTGGGATGCTGAAGTCTGGAAGCATCAGACCACCCATGGAGTGGGGAGTCCACTCAAGCTGCCATGGGCTGGAAAGGGTAAAGCTTCACCCTAAAAGTGAAGACTGTGATGTGGGCTACACCACTTCACTGAGCCATTCAATGAGCAAGGCAAGGTTTGCAGGGAAAGGAATATCTACTGTCAGAGCACCTATTATTTCTACTCATATTTATTAAGCCAAGACCACTACAATCTCAACATGGGAAGATACTGGTGTCTGTTTAACCAGAGACTAATACACGGTGAAGAAGATATAAAAGACTAGAGGTGGATCAATGAAAGCTCTTCTCTCTTCCTGCCACCTCTGCCTTGTGCATCTCCTTGGACAACCTTGGCCACAGCAACACTTCCCAGGAGAGCACGCAGCCCGGCCAGCTTTGAGGGGGACACACCTTGGCAGATGGTCACCTGGTGCCATCTCAACAGAAACAGGTGGAATTATGTCAGTTGGCACCAGGTGAGAATATAGAGACACAGACCTGGGTGGATGGCTCTGGTCAGCCTGTCCACCCAGCCCAGGTTCAGGGGGAGCAGGTAAACATGGAGGGGAAAACAGGAGTTCCCAGGTGGTTCCCATTGGGTTACCTGGACTATGCACCAGGATAGGTTCACAACCAGAGGTTGTGAAGTCTGTCTCTTTCTCCCTGGTGGCCACAGGCCTGCCTGGTAGTGGCCACCAACGCACTGCCAGGGCCTGGCTCCTCCTCAGGGCACTGCAGCACCGTGTGGGTCCTGCCCCAGCCAGCAGGGCCAGTCTGTGTGAACATGAGTCATTTTCATTTGTCCTTCCTGATGGAGCTCCTGGGGCTGGTTGGTTGCTCTGCAGCGCTGGATGGTTTCCACTCAGCCTCCCTGCACTTGGGAGGCACGACAGAAGACTGCCTCCTGCTCCTCCTGCTCCTCCTGGGCAAGGAGAAAGGCAGAGAGAGGTCTGACAGCGCCACATTTTCATAGGGAGGAAGAGTTATACCCTGGATGCTGGACAAGGGAGAGCTGTCAACTCAGATGTCACCACTGTGCAGAAGACAACTGTGTCCCAGGGGATATAAAAGCCTAGAAAATGAGTGCTACAGACCCCAGTCCCCTTCGAGCTCCTTCAGGTGACAGGCGCTCACAGGACCCCACTCCACTTTGCTCCTCAGTAAAGGTTTGTCGTTACTGCCTTATTTTAATACACACTTAGAGAACAGACCGACACGCACACACCAGCCGTGCACACGCACACACGAGGGGAAACCATTGCCAAAATATACACTATAGACAGGAGTCCGTTCAAACTATATATATGTACAGAGTCTGTGGGCACAGTCTGACAGAGCACAGCCCGGCTGGGCCGGAGCACAGGAGGGGACGAGATGGCTGGAAACCCCTCAGGGCTTCACACATTTCCCCTTCTTCTCCCGCCGCTGCAGTTTCCGAAGGCGGCGTGTCCAGGCGTCCCTCCACTGGATGACCAGGCTGTTCTTGTCAGCCATCAGTCCAGGCCGGTCAGTGGAGTTTTCACTGATCCCCATGACCAAGTACTTCTTGCTGATCTGGATCTTGGGGCACTTGCAGGACAGGTCCTTCAGGTGGATCCACAAGAAGTTGTCACCGCGCTTGACCCGCTCGTCGCGGCACTTGTAGACAGAGAGGATGTTGATGGTGAACTTGGCCCAGTTGGCCACTGTCTCCATTTCTAGGATGTTCACCTGGACCACTGAGGGGAAGAAAAAGGGGAGTCATTGTAATGGGGGATGCTTTGCCTTGATCCCCAAAGGAAGCTTTAGGAGCTGCCTGTCACCTGCAACACGGGGAGGGCTGATTTGGGGACCCCTCTCCACAAAGAGTGTTCCACATCCCCTGGATATCTGCATCTGCCCCACCCACAGCCAGCCCTCATCTGCCTCGGGGGCAAAGCCCAGTGTGGTCCAGGGACATCACAGGTCCTTACCATAGTCCTTCTTGCAGTACTTCTTCATGTTAATCTTGTAGTTGCCCTTGGCTGGCTTGCAGTAGGAGTCACAGTCTGCAAGGGAAGAACAGAGAGTGAAGCATTGAGGGGATTAAAGAACGTGGGGGCTTGTTCCACCACAGGGGAAGAGGGAGCAGGGGGCAGCAGCAAGACCCAGCCCGGCAGAGGGTGACAGGTGCTCTTCCCGAGCCAGGGTCTGGGCACTGCTGGGGATGGGGGTGTGGTGAGTCCAGCTGCTCCCCTGGGCCTGGGCACTGCTGGGGATGGGGGTGTGGTGCATCCAGCTGCTCCCCTGGTAGCTCACAGGGGCTGAGGGCTCAGAGGCCAGCACCAACAACTGACACCACATCAGGTGGGAAGAGAAACCAAGTTGGGTGCAGTGCAGACTCTGTCACTTGTGGTGATGGATTAACCAACACAAGGGGAGTGGAAGGAGCCTGGGAACTGTCCTCCTGGATGCAGAAAGGAATGTATGGGAGGAATGCAGGTGAGGTGAGGGTGGCCATCATGGAATGCAGGTGAGGTGAGGGTGGCCATCATGGCAGGGACCATAGCCAGAGCCAAGCAGAACAGCTGTGGCCCTGCAGACTTGGGTGATGTGGGAAGAGAGAATCTGGCACCAATCCCACAACCAGCCCCACAGGGAGGACACCCAAAGGCAGGTCTGAAGTGGGTTGTGACCCTCAGGGACAGCCCGTCCAGAGACCTGTGTCTCCTTGGTTCCCATAAGCAGGGAAGGTGACCCAGGCTGGGAGGAGGTGGCAGGAGAGGGAGGTGGCTCTGCTCCACCAGGTCCCTCCTGCTGCCCAGGTGTCCCCTGCTCAGGCTGCTCCAGAATGGTTGGGGAGGCCACCACGCTGTCCCTCACCACACATACATCCCTCCCTGCTGTCCCCCAGGGCTCCTGTCCTCCAGGAGGCTTTTTTCTGTGCATTTCTAAAGCCCCCAGATTTGCATGTCAAGCAGAGGGAGGGCAGGGAATGCCTCTTTCCTTCTCCCCAAAGGCTTTGATCCCAACAATTGCCCGAAGCAGCCCTCTTCTCCTCCTTTCTTTCCCCTGCCATCTTCCTTTGAACATCTCAATTTGTCTCTTTCCAAATGGCATGTTTTTTCTAAGCCCATCTTTCTTCTTTTCTCTCCCTTTTTCAGGTTCTCCCTCTGGCTTGGCCCCGCGTCCCGGGACAGAGCCAGCAGCCTCTGAAGTTGTCTTTGTTTGTGGGTTGCCACAGCGATCACCGGGGATGGAGGCAGGGGCTGGGGAAGACGGGGAATAACAGCACCCAGTGCCAAGGGGAGGAGGAGAAATGAGGAAAGAAAGAGGCCTGGGAGCACAGACTCACCCAGGGCTCTGCCGTTCTCCTCTCTGCCCAGCTCCTTTTTATCTGGGACTTTGTGTCGCCTGTTCCAAATTTGTCAGCGACAGAAGCAGCGCAGCACGAAGCTAATTCTTGGCAGAGGAGGGTGAGCCTTGATTTGCAGCTCAGCCCCCACCTCCCCCCCCCGGTGCTGCCATCACTGCCCCTCTGCCTGGGCTGGCAGAGCTGCGTTGGCCCTGCTGCATCCCCTGGGACAGCAGTGGTGGCTGTGGGGGGGCTGCAGGGTCCCCTGGGACAGCAGTGGTGGCTGTGGAGGGGCTGCAGGGTCCCCAGGGACAGCAGTGGTGGCTGTGGAGGGGATGAAGGGTCCCCTGGGACAGCAGTGGTGGTTGCAGAGGGTCAGGGTTTCCCTGTGCAGTGTGGCTGCTGGGCACACTGGAGTGCTGGGTGGTGGCACTGAAGGTGACCTCATCCACTGCATCCATGGGATGTGCTACATCCTCAGCCTGTAACCCCCAGGATATGACCTATCCCCATCCCAGGCCCAACTGAAGCCCTGGGATGTGCTACAGCCTCATTGTGGACACTGCTGGATCCCCTGGGACATGCTCCATCTCCATTCCAGACCCCACTGCATCCCAGACATGTGACACAGGCTCAGCCTGGACACTGCTGCATCCCCTGGGATCCACTACAGCCCCAACCCGGACCCCACTGGACCCCCTGAGACTTATCACAGGCCCATCCCTGGCACACCACCCTGTCCTTTCCTGCTACATGAAGGGGAGTCTAAAAAAGAGCTCCCACTTTACTCTGGGGAGCGTGGCAGGTCATGGGGTGGGGGTTGAGGGGCGATAGGTTGTGGGACCAGGCTGTGGGGCAGCCTCAGCCCACCTGTCACTCCCCTCCCTCAGTGCAATCCAGTAACTGCCCTGGGCTCCTGCTCATGATTAACAACATAACACTGTTATCCAAAAAAGCCAGAAAATGGTGCTGGGAATTGACAGTTTGGGATTAGTTTGGGGATTTTTTTTAATCTCAGCTTTGTGCTGAGCCTCAAATGTATTAATTCCTCAAATGTAAAATCAGTTCCTGATCCATTTATGTAAGAAACTTCGCAAGAGAAAAGAAATTCCAAGTAACTGAGACAAGCTACATCCTGATCTCTGAGATTGGGACACACCTGGGATACCCTGCAGCTCCATCCCTGGCACTGCTGCACCCCTGGGACACCCTGCAGCCTCATCCCTGGCACTGCTGCATCCCTGGCAGATGCCACAGGGACACAGTGGGAAGAGGCAGCCGGCCACCAGAGCCACCGGCCTGGCCAGGCAGCCCCATCCCTGCGGGAGGAGCGTGTGAGAGGCAGCAAGTTTGCACATCTGGTTTACTTCTCGAAAAAAAAAAGAATATTTTGTTTTAAGAGAGATGTAACTTAATTAGGTGCTATGGCTGCAAATCTTTTACTGCTTACTTTGAATTCCTTTAAAGCCTTGTTTTGTACTCCATAAGTTTTGGTAATTCTGCTAACAGGGAACACGGAGTTATTTTTTTTCCCCCAAGTGGAAAATATTTTCAGATAATACAATAAGAAAAAATATGAGAAGTGGACCCAGGACGTTTCATCACCAAGCCGGGCAGCGGCTCAGGCACAGAGATCAAAGCTGAGTCTCAAAGGCTTTGGAAGATGGGAAGGGCAGGAGAAAGCTGGGAAGAGTGATGTAGAAAATGGCAATGTCAGTGAACAGCCTGGGCACAGTCGGGGACGGGACCCGCGCAGGGAGGAGCGTGGGGGAGGCGGGGAAGCCCCGCACCTGAGCACGGCTGCCCCGAACAATGTCCCCCTGTTCCTGCCACCGGCACCTGCTGTCAGAGGCACGATAGGCCCGGGAGCTGCCTGGGCTGGGAGGACTGGGGGTGTTGAGGAGCTGAGGGTCCCTTGGGGAGTGCCCTGATCAGGGGGAGCTGGGTGCTCCTGGGGCAGAGGAGCATCGCGGGGCAAGCAGTGAGGCAGGATGATGGCAGGGTGCAGGCAGGGTACAGGCAGAGTGCTGGAAGCAGGCAGGGTACAGGCAGAGTGCTGGAGGCAGGCAGGGTGCAGGCAGGGTGCAGGCAGGATGCAGGCAGGGTGCTGGAAGCAGGCAGGGTACAGGCAGGGTACAGGCAGAGTGCAGGCAGGGTGCTGGAAGCAGGCAGAGTGCAGGCAGAGTGCAGGTAGGGTGCAGGCAGGGTACAGGCAGGGTACAGGCAGGGCGCAGGCAGAGTGCAGGTAGGGTGCACCACTGTGGCCAGCCCTGCCCGCAGCACAGGCACACAGGAGTGGGTAACGAGGCAGTGCTGGGCAGGGCAGCATCATCCCACATCTTTGACCCTCCCAGTGGGACTCCTGCTCCCCCAGTGGCACCGACTCTGGGCACAGGCAGCTCCTTTGCATTAAAGATATTCGAGCCAGAAGCCAGAAATCTTAAACCAACAAACCCCCAGATAAACTGGAGGCAGCTTGAGGCAGACCTGCTCCGTGAAAACAAAGCAAACAAGCCGGCTCTCCACCAGGGCCGTTTATTTTTGCACAGCTGAGCAGCTCAGACACCACTGTGCCTGTTCCTATTTATAAAGCACTGGAGGGGAGTCACCTTGACTAACTCTGCCCATTGCCACACTCTCTGTTGGCAACAAAACCGTCCAATTCCCCTTTCCCTCCCCCCTTTTTTTCCCTTTTCCCCAAGCCTGGTGCTCCCAGCTCCCTCCTCACAGCAGCAGTGGGGGTGGTTTGCCCCACACAGCCCCCTGTGTGGCACCATCACTTCAGCTCAGCATCTTCCCACTGGGCAAGAAGTTCACTCCAAGCACCAGCTCTCCTCCCCTGCCCCAGCGTGGAGTGAAACCTCTGCCAGATCTACTGCTTGATTTGTGTCCTGGAAACACCTCCTGCTCTCCAGAGACTCTGGAGAGTCTCAGAGCAGGGCCATGAGGGCTGAGCAGCACTCCCAGTCTCCTCGTGGGGTCTGTGTGTGTGCTGAGCCACGTGCAAGGAGCTGAGCTACAAACCTCCTCCTGTGTATCTCCCCCTCCATCCCCATCTCCACTTTAGTCCTGCCATAGAATCATGGAATCACAGGGGTTGGAAAAGACCTCCAAGATCATCAAGTCCAAATACTATCACGTCCACTAAGCCACACTGTGAAGTGTCATGTTCACTCATTTTTTGAACACTTCCAGGGATTGTGACCCCACCACTGTCACTGTGCCTGACAACCCTTTCAGGGAGGAAATTGTCCCTGACATCCAATCTGAACCTTCCTTCATACAAGTTGAGACCATTTCCTCTTGTCCTGTCCCTTGTTCCATGACAGCAGAGCCCAACCCCCCCCAGCTCCCCCCTCCTGTCAGGGAGTTGCAGAGAGCCAGAAGGTCCCCCCTGAGCCTCCTTTTCTCCAGGCTGAGCCCCCCCAGCTCCCTCAGCTGCTCCTGCTGCTCCAGCCCCTTCCCCAGCTCCATTCCCTTCTCTGGACACATTCCACCCTCTCAATGTCTGTCTTGTTGTGGGACAAACTCCCTACAATCAACACACGTCGTCCCTGCCCCTCTCCCTCAGTCACTGAGGGCCTCATGTGGCTGCAGGGGCTGTGATGGAATATCTTCCCAGAAGGCTGGGGAGTACATTCCAGGCACACACCAGCGTGGGAAGAGGCTGTTGGCATTTTCCACTGCCAAGTCAAGGTGGCCTGGGGAGGGGAAGCTGAGGAGAATGATACAAACTGAGCACCAGCTCTGTGAGAATCGTGTAGGCCTCCCTGGGATAGATGTACCCTGAACTGGGCATGGGGAAGGGGCTCATTAAACATGTGGGTGGGTAGCTGGAGGTGCTCCTGCTCTCTTCATGGGAACATGTGCTGTGGGATGGAGTGGGGGGTGGTTCAGAGTGTTTATTCCACCACAGTGGACAAGACTCAGCTCACCTGGGAGAAGGGTGGCCCGAGGAGGGAAGGGAGCACTTCTCTCCCCAGCTTCTCCCCGTCCACCCAGCTTGGAATCCTTACAGAGGGAAGAAGTGGGATGGCTGGGAACAGCCACACTGGAGTGCTGATGGGACTGATGGAGAGGGGGGAGATACGAAAGCACTGAGACAACCCTCTTTACACTGCTGGGTGCATCCTGCAGAACTGGGAGGGCTGAGTATGGTGGCACAGGTTCCAGAAGCCAGCACAGCACTGTGTGGTGCACGTGCACTGGCATGTGCTGTGACACAGTGACAGCTCAGGAAACTTCAGTGGGGCCTTGGGCCACAGCTGGGCTTGAAAAAGGACCCTAATGCACCAGTGCAGGGAGCATCCATGCACCCACCCACCAGCACCAACCCCTAACTGAGCCTATTCAGGAGCGTGAATAAACCTGCAGCACGTGTGGAGATGTCAATCTTGCTGCTCCAGCAGCTCCTGAGGAGCTCTAAGGACCATGGCAGCAATGCTTCCCTCACCTCTGCAAAGCCTGCAGCTTGTCAACAGAGCCAGGACGAGGAGCTCATACCCAGACCCTTCACTCCTCCACACCTGGGTGAGGTGAGCCTCATGTCACTCGTCCCAGGGGAGACCTGGCACCCTGTGCCCCAGCACAGGGGCTCCAGAGCCTGCCTGCAGCCAGCAACCTGCAAGACCCCCAGTGCCCCAGCACCTCCCAGAGAGCCGAGGAGAAACCTCCTGCGCTGGCACCAACCAAAGGAG
Source organism: Pitta sordida (assembly GCA_013390025.1). Classification (NCBI taxonomy): domain Eukaryota; kingdom Metazoa; phylum Chordata; class Aves; order Passeriformes; family Pittidae; genus Pitta; species Pitta sordida. The sequence continues at coordinate 64,856 of WEKX01010573.1, forward strand.
GACAAACAAAGCCACCCTAGAACCCACTGGAGCCACGTGCCACAAGCCCTGCTATAACCTGTCGAGGGATGGTGCGGCCCCAAGGGGCTGCATCCTTGCTCTCCTCCTTGGGGGAGGTAGAGAAGGCCCAGCAATTTTAGTTGGTTCTTTTCCAGAAATATATAGGATTTCAAATCCAAGTCTATTCTTTCACAAAAAATTTTCACCATTAATTTTCTGCCAAATGGGTTTGGTGGAGCTCAGCCGTTCCCCCAGGTGTGCTGGGGACAGGGGAAGTGGGATGGGTCCCCAGGTCTCAGGATGGGGCTAAGGCCAGGGACATGGAACACCTACCTGCAGGTGCCTCTGTGCTGGTGACCAGGGAGGTGGGGTTGATGGCAGGGATCTCTGGAAAAGAAAGGAGAGAGGTCTTAAGGAAAGGGATCCCCAGCTCCGGGGGTCACAACTGGGCCAAAGCCCTCTGAAAACAAGGGGATTTTGTGGGTCACAAATGAAAGCTGATGGGGTGAGTCCTGAGGCCATCAATTAGAGCTGGAGATGCCCAAACTGAGCTCAGGAAATTGGCACAGGCTGAGACACTGCAAGCCCCAGGAGCCCTAAGCTGCTGTGTGGAGGGTGTGTGCTCCAGGGATGGATGTTCCCTGGATGCTCAGCTCGTCTGGACATCTGGACATTGGATGGATCTCAACATGTTCCAGGCTGCCCAGCACAGTGATCAATGTGGGCAAAGACAATACTTGGGACTCTTGGCGTTAAAACTTGAGGGAAATTCTGTTCTAACCTCAAATCTGGGGAAGAACAGAGGGAGAAGAGTCAGACCCACCAGCTCACCCACACTGACACCGCTCCAGCAGCCCCTGCAAATACTGTAGGGTGGGAAGTTGTTCCTTCAGGCAAATTCAAACCCACTGCAAGAATAAGCACAGTTTGGTGCTGCCCACAGGTTCTGGCCTTGCCCCAGATGTGAGTGTGCTCAGGGCTCAGCCAGGTGAGGTGGGCACCTGCTGCAGCTGAGGATGGAACCCAGCAGAGCTGTTTTAGTCAGCTGGCAGCAAGGGATCCCCCAGAGCCTCCTGTGCTGGGCAGTGTGAAGCACGAGTCACCCCAGAAAGTGACCCAAACGTCCTACTTGACCATCTCCTGGAGGAACAAAACACCCTCTTGTCTGAGCTTCCCACCCACCACAAGCCACTCAGCTTGGGTGGAGGACCAAGGGGCATCCCCCGGTGCCTGTGGGGGTCCCTGAGTGCAGGGCAGGGCGTGGGGCACTCACTGATGCAGGGGGCCACGGGCGAGCGGCTCTGTTGGTAGCCCTTGGCACAGCGGTTGCAGGTGAGGCCGGTCACGCCGTCCTTGCACGGGCACTGCCCTGTGGTCTGGTTGCAGGTCTTGCCAGCTGCACCGACGGGGTGGCAGTCACAAGCTGGGTGAGACAGAGAGAAGAAGTTATGTGAGAGGAGATGCACAACACAACCCCCCAAACTGGATTGAAGGTGCAACCCTTAGAGAGGTGAGAAGGAGGGGAGAGCTTCCAGTGCACTGCAGAAAGCAGCTGCTGGGGCTGGCACAGACCAGATCCAAGGGGACCAGACATGGCCCCACATGCTGTGAGCAGCACAGGTAGGAGGGTGAGCGGACAAAGGGGTTGTTCAGGGTATGGCCTTGCTGACATGGATGCACAGGGTGAGCCCCTGGAGATCCTGCAACCTCCACAAGTGCCTGCAGCCACCAGCTCTCATTTCAAGCCCAGGGAGATGCTCCTGTGACAGCAACAAAAGCCATTCTCTCCACTTGCTCCCCCACCTCTAAGCTCTTCAGTCCATGGAGCTAAACCAACACTGAGCTTCTACACAAACCTTGTCTTGGTTTTAGGATGAAGTGGGTCCTCTCGATGGTTCCCAAGCTCATGAGCCCCAATGCCCACTTGAATCCTGCAGACCCCGGACAAAGGATGACCCTACACCTTTCAAACACAACCTCTCCAGGGACAAGCCACACCTGAGATGTGTGAAAGTTGGGTGTCCACCCTCAGAAGTTGCTCTCCATCACACCTCACTGAATGATGGACCACTGAAGACTGTCCACACAGAGGGATGTGGGAAAGAGATGCTCACTCAGGAGAGGACCTGCCCATCTCTTTGCCTGGAGTTGGGCTGCCTGAGAGCTACAGGAGGTTATCTCAGCCTCCATCAGTGTAAGAGTTGAACGTGATTTCAAAGCAAAACAAAAACATCTCCCCCACCCACCCCCACAGCCCCCTGATGTTATCATTTCCTTAATTTTCACCAGATGGGACTGGTGGGAGCACCATGGCACTCGAGCCCCCTCCTGCACAGCCAGAAACCAGAGCAAGCAACCTCTAATGGGGACCAGATGCTTCATCCTTATCAGATCTTGGCTGGGACTGGGAGCGGATATCTTTCTGACAGGGATATTTTGGGGGCTCAGCTGTGATAACAAATGGCAGCGAGCAAGGGAGTCTTGGCATGACACAGGGCTCTTGGAAACATGGGGGCTTTCTTGGGCCCCAGCAGTGTGCTCCTGGTGTAGAGTTTATGGATGGACATAAATCTCAGCCCAATCAGGATCCAGTTCATCTAAGCTGAGCTCTCTCCATGCAGTGGAAGGCGGATTTCAGTGACTCTGGATGTTTTACCTGGATAAGCAATTAAGGCAGCTTTGCTCATCTTAAGTCCACAAGAGATCAGTGCTGTTGGGGCATGAGCTTGGTCTCTGCCAGATCAATCTGTGCCCCCTTGTCCTGCCATAGTCCCACAAAAATACACTGTTCCTTCGTTCTGTTATGGGAAGCTCATCCCAGGCAGCAGCACTTACCCCTGTGCTGGTCGTGGCTGGGGTGGAGTTAACTTTCTTCCCAGTGGCTGGAATGGGGCTGTGTTTTGGATTTGTGCTGAGCACAGGGTTGATAACACAGAGATGTTTTTGTTATTGCTGGGCAGTGCTTACACAGAGCCAAGGCCTTGTCTGCTTCTCATACTGCCAGTTAGGAGTGCACGGGATGTTGGGAGGAGACTCAGCCAGGACAGGTGGCCCAAACTGAACAAAAGGGTATTTGAGACCAAAATCATGCTCAGCAAAAAAAAGCTGGGGGGAAGAAGGAGGAAGAGGAGGTTTGGAGTGGTGGTGTTTGTCTCCCAAGTCCTCATAGTGTGGGATGAGGCCCTGCTCTCCTGGAGGTGGCTGAACACCTGCTGCCCATGGCAATTACTTCTTTGTTTGAATTTGCTTGTGTGCATTGCTTTTGCTTTTCCCATTAAACTCCTTATCTCACCCCACAAGTTTTCTGGATCTTACCCTTCCAATTCCCTCCCTGATCCTCCTGGTTGGGGAGTAAGAGAGCAGCTGTGAGGGGCCTGGGGCTGCCTGGGGTTAAACCACGACATGGCCCATCCAACCACTCTGCCCATGGCATCTCCATCCCTCCTCACCCTGACAAGGCCTGTGCAGGGGGGCCGGCTCAGGGACCCCATCCCAGCTCCAGGCCAGGCAGGTGCTGGGGGCAGGGGGCAGCTCCACACCAGTGCCCACACACCGAGCCCTGCTGCTCCCGGCCCTCTGGCTGCCGGGATCTGGCCCACGGAGCTTGAATGGTGGATTAAGTCACTAGCTTGGAGCTTAACTCATCGAGCCGTGCTTGCCAGAAAGCATGTCTTGCACCTCATATTGAGGGTATTTTTGCATCTTGAGGCTTAGCTGCTACTGCTTCACCAGTTTTCATTGGAGAAAGCTCACGGGCTACAGCGTTGCTTAAATTACCGGGATTAATGCACGGCCATTCTTTATTTGACTTTTCAATTACTGCCATTGAATTAATCCCATAGGTCGTTCTGCCTTTTCCATCCTCCCAGCTTTTCCATTTTGCAGCATCCAGAGGTGGGAGGGAAGCACTCGTCAGGGGCTGAGGGCTCCACTCAGTTACACAGAGGCTTGGGCAACTTGCAGTTGGTGTTTTTGTGCCTATCCCAAAGGTGCTGCACGCCAGCAGAGATGGACCTTGGATGGAGAGTTATTTAGTAACATGTACTGAGGTTTGTTGAAATAAGATGCAATGGTTCCTGGCCTCTGGGCTACTGAATAAAACCTGAATAAAACCTGAGCATCTGTGAGCTGTGCATGGAACCAGACCAACCCTTCCAACCCAAACCAGTCCGTGTTTCTATGAGCATCTGCCTTTGCTGTGATGCTCAGCTTCTGCCCTGCACCACTGGTGTGGTGGGTGCAAAGTCTTTGTTCAAAGTCACAGCGCCCTTTGTCATCAGCCTTCTCCATGCCTGCCTTAAACATCAACTGTCAGGGCCCTTGCTTTTCCTTACAGGTCCTTGCTTTTCCTTTTTCTTTTCTCTCCTTTTCCTTTTCCTTTCTCTCCTTTCCTTTCCCTTTCATTTTCCTTTCCTTTTCCCTTTCCTTTTCTCTCCTTTCCCTTCCTTTTCCTTTTCCTTTTCCTTTTCCTTTTCCTTTTCCTTTTCCTTTTCCTTTTCCTTTTCCTTTTCCTTTTCCTTTTCCTTTTCCTTTTCCTTTTCCGTTTCCTTTTCCTTTTCCCTTTCCCTTTCCTTTCCTTTTTTTTTTCTCCCATTACAGGACTGCAGATACCCGAGTTGTAGGTATGGGACACATTTTAGGAAAAACCAAGCCCAAACTGTGCTGTCACGTCTCTGCCACTGTGCATTTCTACACCTCTCCGGCAATGCCATCTCTCCATTCCCAGCACCTGGGACCCTGCTCCTGCTCCAAGGAGCTCCCAATCCCAACAGATCCACCACAATGAAGGGCTGGAAACACCCTCTGCTTTACCGAAGGACGGGCAGCCAAAGGAGCAGAAGTATCAAGGATTTTATTATTAACTCCGTTCCCTGAGGCAGAGCCAGGAATTGGCTCCCCAGAGCCAGGGCACCGCCTTCACTGCCAGCTCCTCCTCAACATATGCCCCGTGGCGGGGGTCGGCCCCGTGCACATGTTCCTCTGGCTCGGCTCTGCCTTTGCAGCACTTCCAAAACCACGGGCAAACCCTGCCAGCCCTCCGGAAGCGGCACCCCCCGCCCAGGCTGGCAGAGATCTGCCTGTGGCTTGGCACAGGGACAGAGGTTTGTCTGCGAGGGGGGACCTGCCGCAGCACCCCCCACTCCTCGGCTCCTCCCTGCCCTCACTGGCATTTCTCCTGGACCGCGGCATCTGCCCTCACCCCATTCCATCAACTCCTGGGCATCCTGGGATGCTCTGCCCACCCTGTCTGGTCCAGAGAAGTCACCTCTGATCAGAGATGCTTTTTATCACTTAATGCTCCGTGTTTCCTGCCCTGTGAGGGTGGCGGAGCAGGACTTGTGCTGACAAACGTTGGGTACAGACAGATGGAAGCAGCCAGGGCCCCTCTGCTTCCTCCATCCTCAGCCTTGTGAGTAGAGGGAAATGAGCCACAGGCCTGCAGTGTCCCTGGCCCTACACACCCGTGCTGTGTTCAGTCATCCTTCCTGCTCCCAGGCAAATCCAACTTGCTTTATTAATTTTTTGTATTTTTCCTATTATGTATTACGTTTTGGTAAAAGCTCTCTTTCCCAAGAGAGTACCACGCTGGGGAGGTGGTTCTGGGGGCTCAGTGTCCCTGGGAAGGTGAATGGCTGCAGGGCTTCCATTTCACCCAGGATTGTATCAGAGAGGTTTGGAGCAAAAGTAGGAGCAGGTCACAGAATCACAGAACATCCCAAGGTGGAAGGGACCCAATAGGATCATTGAATCCAGCTCCTGACCCTGCACAGGACAACCCCAACAATGTGCCTGAGAGCACAGTCCAAACCCTCCTGGAGCTCTGGCAGCCTTGGGGCTGTGCCCAAACCCTGGGGAGCCTGGGCAGTGCCCAACCACCCTCTGGGGAGAGAACCTTTTCCTATTATCCAACCTCAACCTCCCTAATCCAGACAGGAGCAGAAACCCCTCCCCAAGGAGGGAGGTCAGGTGCTGCCCACAGAAGACCAAGGGTGAGGTGGAGGCAGCACAGCCATCCCAGCACCTCCTGAGCCCTGATGCCCCTGGGGATGAGCACAGGAGTCCTCAGCACTTGAAAACTGATGGAAAAGAGAATTTTGCTGCAACTGCCTCAGCCTTGTGGTTCTGCAGCAGGAGCAGGAGGCTGCTGCTCTCCATCCCTGGCCTCAGCCAGAGCCAGAACCCCTCCCAGGAGTAGGATACGATCTGGGATGCTGTGCCACAGACTGTCAGGATGTGTGCCCTGTCCTGCCTTCTCCTCTTCCTCTCTCCCAATGCCTCCCAGTGTCACCCTGAGGGTGGTGGCACCTGGCATGGCTTTGGGACCTGGCTGCCACCTGGCACAACCTTCATCACTGGGAAGCCCTCGCTGCTCCAGGGGCTGCCATGCCCACAGCAATGGCTGTGACATGGCTGGGCTGAGGTCACGGGGCTGGGAGTGGCACGTGGTCCCTGTGGACGTGGGCTGGGAGGTGGGACCCGTCAGGTCAGCTGCTGGGGTGACTGAAAATAATTAGCTCACTGTTTGCTAACGAGCTGGCTGCAGACAGGGCTCCTGCTGCCAGTGCCTGCTCAGCCCAGATCCTGCTGTGACATTGCACAAACGTGGGAAGTTTCTGCCTTCAGTCCATCCTCTCCAGCATTCCTGGGAGGAGCAGGGATGAGGAGAGGGCGACTCACACAGAACAGGCAACAGAGTGATTTGTTACAGTCCAACCCAAACGAGCCAGACCTCCAACAGCACTAATGCACCTGGACAGGGCAGCCCTACAAGTCAGATGCTTCCATTCAGGTCCATGGACACAACATTAACAGTCTGAAAACAGGTACAGGAGTTCCTTTAGGCCCTACATAAACACAGGAGCATCATGTTCTTGCAGCAGTGAAGGTGCCTGGTGCCCATACAACTGCAAAATACATTGGAGAGGGATCAGAGGGGGACAGTGTGCTCCCTTCCAGGAGAGACTTGCAATCTAAGACGGAAAATCAGGGATCAGTGGTTGAATTTCCAGCCTTTGAGCAGCTATGGCTGACTTCCTGCCCACTCTCATGTTCCAGCCTGGATCCTGCCAGTCCTGAGGGACAGGAAAGGTGTTTTCATATCTCAGATTCTTGAGTGAAACTATTGTTTTGAGAAAGGCTCCACAGATGGGCTGAGCAGGGAGAGAGAAGAGGAACCGGACAGGTTTGGCCAGGAGGTAAAGAAGGCAGAGGACAGCTGCAGGTGCCATGATGTTTGGCACAGGCTGGGGACCGTGTGAGCTCAAGTTGCAGTTTGATGGCTCGGAGCCAGCATGGGAGCTCAGCATCCCCCCCAAAACAGGTCCCAAGAGCCACCCCACAGCTGAAATACACCCTGTGGGGTCCTGCACCACAGCCCAGCAGGGAGATGGAACCTCCAGCAGCATCCCCAGCCCTTTGGAGCAGGGAACCCACACTCCAAGCACGTCTGTGTCCCAGACAACATCCGTGTCAGAGACACATTTCCAGCACATTTAGTCAGGTGTCTGCTCCAGCCCCTGCCCAGCATTTCTCCAAACACCAACCACTGAGAAACTACCACCACACCAGGACCCTCCCAGCAGCGACAGGGTGGTGACAGCCTGCCCTTGGGGTGGTAAAGGTGATCAGGGGGGTGGGGGCCAGAGGTGACCTGTAGCTGCCAGAGCGAGCGGCCTGGCTCTGGAGCAGAGGGATGTTCTGAGGCTGGGAAACAGAGAGCAAGGAAGCCAAGAGAGATTCTCTCCCCCAGGCTGCCCCCAGCTTACCTTTGCAGGCCTTGCGGTCGGTGATGGCCTTGCTGAGGTCCCTGTAGAAGCCCTCCTTGCAGTAGTGGCAGTGCCGTCCCGCCGTGTTGTGGCGGCAGTTGAGGCAGACGCCGCCGCTCTTCCTCCCCGACAGCTTGTACAGCTCCATGTTGAAGCGGCAGCGCCGGGCGTGCAGGTTGCAGTTGCAGGCTGTGGGGGAAGGGGAGAGGGTGAGGGCTGGAAGTGAAGTCTGGCACCCCTTGGGTGGGCTGGAGCTGCCCAGGTGCCCCCCATGGTGGCTGAGGGCTGTGCTGGGGATGGGCACAGCAATTCCCAACGTGCCGTCCAGATGTGCGGCATCCACTGCCCCACAGGGCTGGTGATAGGGGGTCAGGGTGGAGGAGAAAGGGCATGTGTAGGGATAGGGCACCACTCAGCTCAAGGCGTGTGGGATGGAGGGGTGCAGCTGGGGTTTTGGCAGTGCCAGCTGGGCACCTGCAGCACCGCTGTCCCCCTTCCCTGGCAGTTGGCTTTGGTGACAAAGCCCACCCAGCAGGACCACCCACCTCACCTCACCATGTGTGACAGCATCCCCTCTGCCCCCTCACAGGGCACCATCCTCAGCAACCAAGCCCCCAGATCCTTTATATTTAAGGCTCTGCCCTGTGTGCATGAGCACACACACACACAGAAATGCCCACAGCAGCCCACACAAACACGTACCCCCGAACACGCACCACAGACGGGCACCAAAATACTCCCAGCCGTGCACACACACAGATGTGCACAGAAACATCTGCATGCTGTTATGTGTGCACACACAAATTAGCCCCAGGAAGCACGAGGCCCCCCTGGCCGATTCCACGTGTGCGAGATAAAAAGGCAAAGCGCTGCCCGCTCCCACTTAACACTCTTGCAAAAAGATAATGGGAACAAGATTTCCTTGGGCAAAACACGGCTGCCCGCTCCCCCCCGGCCCAGCCCCCTCCCCTGGGCCGCTAAATTGAGGTTGGGTGAGAGTTTTTCCAGGCGTACTGTGAAATTCATTAACGTGTCAGCCCAGATTTAACTGCCCAGGCCTGGCCGTGTGAAGTTGCCTCCCCATGGCCGGCAGCGCCGGTGGGAACTTCACCCTGCACAGATCAAACGCTCCCTCGCCCACCTCAGCCGCGGAGACACCGGGCAAGAAAGTCAGAGCAAACCCCAGACTGTGAAAAAGAGCTTTTCGGGAGGCTTGAGTTAAGCGAAAGATCGGTGCCAGCACCACGCGCTCAAACCTCGGCTGCCCCTGGGGCTCCCCCGTGTTATGAGATTAGCGAGAAATCACATGGCAGGCATCAAAATAACACCCGGGGTGGCCCTAGGTGCCTTCAGGGGCTTGTGTCTTTTGAGCTGTTTTTTCTTCTTTTCACCGGTGCCAGTGGAAAATCGGGATTTTTTCATGGAAATTCTGGATTGTGGTGCGTAGAGGGAGAGCAGCAAATATTGCCCAAGGTCCCAGGCAGCCCATGATGTTGCTGAGTTGGAGACGTTGGCACTTGGACAGGGCTCACCGGGAACAGAAGGGACACGATGAAGTATCCTGACATCCAGGATGCTCTTGCACTCTCCAGGTAACAGGACAGGGATAGGCCAAGGTGGTTTTTGCTGCTGAACTGAGGCAGCCACACAGAACTGTGGCAAAGGAGCAATTTTGGGGAGTAAAGTGACTTGTTATCCCCTTGCAGCACTGAAAGGCAAGTTGGGTCACCCCAAAAGGCAGCTCTGTGTTGCTCTGGGAATGTCCCCAGCATCCTCTGGAGAAGGAGAGGGGCTGGCAGCCCAGACAGAAGGCAATGGGCAATGGAGGAGAACAGCTGGGTAAATGATTCGCCACCCTCAGCACAGGCCTCTCTCTGCCTCCAGTTTAATTGGTGAGGGAGTAACTGGCCAGAGCCTTTTCCTGGTATCAGACACGTCTTAGTCAGCCCCAGGGCCACTTTTCCATGGGAACATGCTGCAGAGTCTCTGATTCTCCCAGGAGCTGGGGTTTGCAGAGGAACTTGCCCTTGCTGTGCACCATCATCCCCTCTCCTTCAAGCAGCTCCAGGACTGGGGTTGGCAAAATGCCACCGGTTTAGCTGAAGCCAAACTGGGATTCTGGAGCGATCCTGACCAGTCAACATGGGGACTGGCTGGGCTGGGTGGCTGTCCCCACTCTGGGCCAGGGTTACAGCAGCACGTGTGACCGTCCCTTCACCCCCCGGCGCAGCCATCCGGCGCTAATCGGGGCAGACGGGTCCCCCCTTACCCGGCTAAATACTCTCACTGTTCCCTCAGTGCCCAGGCAGTTGCAAGCTCTGTCTGTCTCCCGTTAATCACTAATTAAAGGCTTGAATGTTCCCTGCTGTTTGGGGTATTAATAAGATTTTAATTGCACAGTTTGGGACTAATTACGTGGTAGCTCGCTTCCGCCCTTGTACAGTATGCCCAATTAAACAATCATATGATCAATTAAACAATCACAAGATCTAATAATTTGCAATAATGGACTAATTAAAGGTTGACACCTTGAATGGAGCAACCTTCTGTCTCCCTTTTGACTGTGTTTGAACCCCTGCCCAGGCCCTGGCCACCCCAAAACCTCTCCTCCTCTCAGGACACAGATGGAGAAGCCTGGAGTGATGGCACGAGGTGCTTTGGGACAGACCCTGGCACGGGACAGCCCGTGCCACGCACCGAGGCTCACGTGTGGCAGACGATGGAGCCTGCAGGGCAGGAGCAGGGCTCGACGCCCCTACAAGTTCCCTGGGAATAATTAGGGAAGGCAGCCGGAGCAGTGAAACCCTAGACCGGCGGCCGCTGCCAACCCACAGCGGATTCGAGCTACGCCCCTGCTTTGGCTGGAGGAGAGAGGCTGCACCTCCACCCCGGGCACGGGAGACCAGAACAGCCCCTTCCCTCCCGCCCACACTGCCCCTCCATCCTGGAAAGGTGTGGGGAGAGAGGGGCTGGGGCTCGCTCTGCCGCTGCCAAGAAACAGGAGAAGTAGAAGGAGAGAACCCGCCCTGAAGGGCTGAGAGGGACAAGGCTGAGCCACTCCAGCCCCATCCCAGGAGGAGCAGGACTCAGGATGGTCAGCCAAGGGTTAATCCTCTCCGCCAGGTCGGCTGCCTTCCCCTGCACCTCAGATCTGCTGGGATGCTGCACCCTGCGGGGTGCAGGTGCCCAGGCAGGAGTGGCAGGGGTATGCTGTCCTCTTGCCCACCTCCCAGAGCTACTGCCTTCCCTCTGCTCTCCTCAGGGCAGGACCATGGCTGGTGTGCTGGGGACACACTGGGTTTCCAGTGCATCTGCTGGGGAGCAGGTGTGGAGAACCCCGTCCAGGGAACTCGAAAGGGAAGGGGCAAACACGTACAGGGAGGGGCAGAGGACACGGGAATTACATGTGATCCTCCAAATCCCACCCCCGCTCTGGAGACTCACGTTTTCAAGCCCTGGCACCCCGGCTGGATCACCACATCCCCCCAGCCCGAACTGGAGGGAGCTCCAGCCAGCGAGGTCTCCCCAGGAGAGCGCAGCCCCTTCCCCGCCGAGGCCCCGGATCAAAGCAAGCCCCGGGCATTATCCCGGTGCTCCGGGGAGTGCTCCCGCCGCGGCGGCCACAAAGGGAACAAGAGCTCCCGCATCACCAGCGAGTGCATCAATTACTTCCAGTGGCTGCCTCGTGCTAATCCGCTTCCCCTCCTTGCCCAGGCCGGGTGTTTGGGGGCCGGGATGCCGAGGGGGTGACCGGGCTACTCCCGGCAGCTCGCGGGTGCAGCCTGGGACCAGTATCAGCGGTGAGGATTCGGCAAGGATAAAGCTGATGCATCACATGGGGATTTTGGCGATCCTGCTCCTGCCCTGCTGGGATTATCCTCCACCGAGCCTGCCCCGGGGCTGAAAGTTGGAGTCGGGGGACACATGCGCCTCTTCCCTGCCCTGGGTACACCACGGGGCGCACAGAACATCCCCATACCGGCAGGGCAAGATCCCTGGGGGGTATCAGGAGACCTCTCTGTGCCTGTGGACCAATGTCTGTGCTCTGTAACTTCCAGGCACAGGGCCACGCACCCCCTGGCATGGAGCTGGCACTGTGCCCTCCTGCTAAACCAGGAGTGGAGAAAATCCACTGCCACTGTCCTGGCTGTGACATCCCCAAACCTGCCTGCCTGCCAAACTCCTGCTGACCCCCTTAACACAGTGATGTCCACACGAATGCCACAGACCCTACGGCAGCTGTGGGGGAACCATGCCCTGCGCTGATGCTCAGAGTTCAGGTGGTGCTGGGCTGTTTCATCTCTGCATTTCACAGAGACAGGAATTCTGATGAAATAAATGTTTGTTCTCATCTCCAGCTGCATTGTGCAGGACATCAGTTTGTCCCCATGCTGAAGCAGGCAGAGACTCCCACGCACTGAGGGGAAATAAATCCCCACGCAGGGTGCTGGGGAGCACAGAGCCAAGAGGTAACACAGCCCAACACGACCTGCAGCTGTACCAGCCCTATGGCTCCGTTCTCATCCACTTCTCAGGGCGCTGCAACCCCCCTCCCTGTCCCTCAGCTGTCACTGAGCTGCCACGTTCCTGCACCCACCCACTCACCCTCCCCCTTCTCTGCACTCCCCAGCACCACGAGTCAACATCACCCATGGCCGACCGCAGGACAGAGTCCGAAACATCACAGCCCCCGGGCTGAGCAAAGGCAACTTCCCGGGCAACCTCTCCTTTTAATTGGTGCTAATTGCTGCGTCTGTTCGTGCTGGCTGGGGAGATGTCATTGTTGAAAGGCACAGAGGGGAAGGCTTGGGGAGCTAATCCAGCTTTCAGCCGCTAAGCCCTTCGGAGGCGGGTGATGGAGAAGCTCTTTCACGTCCCTTCAGAGAGGGTACAAAGCCCGAGAGGGGAAAGGGAGAAAGAGGGGAGTGAATCAACAGGAAAAAACTACTTTCACACGCAGCTCGGGGAAGGGTCTTTGTGTGCGGGGCTGTCGGGGAGGGAGGGGTGCTTGAAAGGACAGAGCTGCGCTCCCGCCTCCTCTTCCCCCTCCTCGTTTATCTTTTCAGCCCCATCTGCCAAAAGGGTGATGGGATCTGCAGCTGGGGGCAGGATGCTCAGCGCAAGACTCTCACCCCACCGTGGACAAGACGGACAGAAAACCTGCAGATGCTCCCCCAAAACAAGCCTCGTCTGGTTTAACCCCTTCTGCGCCGACAGAACCACCCCCCCTGCTCTCCCACAGCTTTACTGAAGGATGCAGCGGCGAGGCAGATGCAGCGTGGGGTGGCACGTGGAGGCAGCCAGCGGATTGAGGTTCTCCTTCTGTCCCAGGGTTTCTATGTGCTCAAGCACCTGCTGGAGGCTCCCCCATCCCAACCTGCAGCAGCTCTGGACAAGGTAGAGAGCAGAGAGGTTTTCTGAGCTCTCATCTTTCAGAGACAAATGGGAAAGAACAAGGCTGACACATTCCCCCAGAGGAATTGAGCGTGAGGAATTAAAGCATCAGCTCCAGCACTGGCTTTGAATCCTCTGCCTTTTTGGCCATTCTGAGAAAAAATCCCTTGTAACATGTATATATTGAAGCGGACAGCTGGGATCTCAACAAGACGTCCATCACAAATACTAACAACTCTTTCTGACCTCTGGCACATCACTGAGCCTTTAAGAGGCTGATTAATGGTACGGCTTTCCCTGCCTGCATCCTCCTGCCACCCCCTGAGACCTGGGCTCCAGTCCAGGAGCAGCGAGAGACTATTCCTCCCTATCCCAGACCTTCACAGGACTGGCATCCCCCATCCACATTCCCTATCCACATCCCCAACCAGGACAAAACCCAAAAATCTCCACCAAGATCTCACAAATTCTCATGAGCAAGACAGCCAAGCAACAACAGTTTGATGTTTTGGAAGTAGTTTCATCTTGATGATGATATTCTTAACTCATGGAAACCTTTGCAAGGACAGACAAGATAAAACCCCCTCATCAGATTGAACACAAAGGATGAAATGTCGAATTGGGGTATCTCCAGTATTTCCTCAACCTCTGACAGGCTTTTCTCCCTGCTCCCTGTCTCCAGCCTCATCTTGAAGGGAATCACTGTGATTTCCCCTCGGCCCACGGAACAACTGGTTTTCTGGTCAAGGGAAACTCTCTCACCCAGGCATCCCAACTCTGAGCTTTGCTGATCAGCTGGAAGACACCAGTGATTCTGGGAAGAGATTTTGTGCTTTGGCTCATGGCTGAACCACTGCACCACTGAGGGGACACATGCAGCAGAGAGAGGGTGGATGGTTCACAGCATCACAGAACATGCTGAGTTGGAAGTGACTCACAAGGATCATCAAAACAACACTCAGCCCTGAACAGGCCCAGCCCCAAGAGTCACCCCATGGGCCCCAGAGGATCATCCAAGTGCTCCTGGCATCCGCCAGCCTTGGTGCTGTGCCCACTGCCCTGGGGGGGGCCCATTCCAGCACCCAACCATTATCTGGGTGAGGAATCCTTTTCTAATATCCAAGTTGACATGACTTCAGATCACTCCTTTGGGTCCTGTCACTGGTCACCACAGAGAAAGGACCAATGCTTGCCTCTCCTCTTCCTCTGGCAAGGAAGTTGCAGACTGCAATGAGGTCTCCCTGAACTTTTCCCAATCCTCCAGCAAGGAGAATGATCCCTGGCATCTCTGGACAAGCACACTCCATTACTTTGGCTCAGCACCCATCGCTTCCTCTCCCAAAGACCCATCTTAGCATTTCTACCCCAGAAAACAAAACCGTTTAAAAATCCCTTACCCAGACACTCGTTGGCCTCACGGGCACTGGCGCGCTGCCAGGGCCGGTCATAGTGGAAGGGTTTGCAGCGGTCGCACTCGGGCCCCTCCGTGTTGTGCTTGCAGTCGCACACCAGTTTCTGCTCCTTGTCCTTCACGCAACGCGCCGCGTGCCCGTTGCACTTGCAGCGCCCGCCGACCTGCAGCTCCCCCACCGCGTAGTAATAGGGGGTCGAGCCGGTGCCTCCCCCCTCCTCCTCACCCCCGTCCCGGCTGCCCAGGTCCCGGAAGAGATGCGGGCGGCTGAACACCACGCGGATGTCGGTGGCCGTCACCCAGTCCTGCAGCACAGGGCTGCTGTCGAAGTCCTGGGCCGAGGGTCGCCCGTCCAGGGTGCTGAAGGCGATGAGGCCGCCGGTGAGCGGGTAGAGGTCGGTGAGGCCGTCGGTGCACAGGGCCTCCTGCTCGTTCTGCTTGGTGACGGTGGCTTTGCTGGGCTTGCCGTAGATCTTACGGCACTGGGAGGAGTAGTACTGGTAGGGCACCCAGGTCTTGCCGTAGTCCATGGACTTGAGGATGGCGGTGGACTCGGGCCGAGGCGAGCAGAACTGCAGGCTGACATAGACCACCTCAAACTTCTTGCCAAGGGAGAGGGTGAGGGTGACGTTCTGGGGCGAGTGGTGGAGGGTCTCCGAGCGCCAGCACGTCATGTTGGAGGCTGTGTTGAGGTCGGTCAGGTAGGCGGGTGGGTGGGCTCGGCGGGGGTCCGAGGCGTTGCAGTGCCGTGTCGGGGGCCTCCCGCATGTGCTGGAGGCTTGGACCTCCTTCCCAAAGGCAGCATTGACGAACTCGGGGATGCAGCGGCGAGGAGCACCGTTCTCATCGTAGCAAGGGTCTGGGGGGGTCTGCTGGGCCACGAAGGGGTTCACTGTTTGGGAGAGGCCCAGCATGGCAGTGGTGAGGAGCAGGCGCAGGAGCTGCAGGATCTCCATCCTCCTGGGGCGAAGGAAGTGGCTCCTCCCTGGAGGAAAAGCAACAAGAGTGAATGGCACTGCCAGCGTCAAGGCCTCATGTTGCAGGGGCTGGTAAGGGACAGGAAACACCCTCATGCTGGTCCTTCATCTGTGCCCACCTTCCCACCCCACATCCACTGATGCAATAACTTGGGAGTGGGACACACACTTTGCGCTGCCTTATTTGTACCAATCACTCACTGCTTTTCAGCAGCAGTGAAATACCGCAGGAAATGGCGACAGAAGCAGAGCTTCAGATGGAGGAGGTTGAAATCAGGGTACAGCCCCTCCCTGGCCTCTTGCAGGCCATCCTGGGGTGGCAGGAACGTTCCTGCCAGCAGCCTTGGCTGTCACACACAGTTCAGAGACCCCTGTCACTGCATGGCTGACAAAGGCTGGTGGTGGGGAATAGCTGGGGAGACCTTTCAGCTTCAACAGCAGCAGCAAACCCCACGTTATCCAACTACAGGACAAAACAGCTCCTGACAGTGCAGGAGAAAGGAACAGCAGCAAAAACACCCTGCAGGCACATTTTGCAACAGGTAGGAGCTCATTGGGATGAAGCCCCAGGGCTCCTGGGCACAGCATCCCTTTCCTTGCTGGCCTGGTGGCTTCTCCAAGCCTCCAGATCCCCTCCAAATTCCTCTGCCGTGCCACCTGCGTAATCACAGTGACACAGGAGATTATTCTGGCTTCAACCTCAAGGAATCAGGTCTGGGTCTGGCCTGTCTGTTGATGGAGGGAAAGGTCAGGATCAAACACTGCCTGGCTGGACTCTTCTGGTGGATGCAGCACAGGGAGCATCGTGGCTCCCAGGGAAAGAGGCCCACCTCCTGTGTCCTGGCCTGAAGAGTGGAAGAGGGACTATAGGCCATGTCCCCTCCTGCTGGCTCTGGCTCAGCAGGAACATCCCACATGACACAGACTGGCCATGTCCCATCCTCCTGTGAGCGGCCACAGCTCACACAATCACCAGAGAATGGCCCTGAGCACTGCAGCTGCCAGCAGATCCCTGAGCTGCCCAGAGGGGTGGGTGGCATCAGCCCTGCCATCCCACAGGGTTCTGCTGAGCTGAAGCCAAGTTCTTCAGCTTCTGCCATTTCATGGCATGGCCAGGCAGGAGCATCATCATCTCCTCTCCCACTAATAAACCCTCCCAGGATCACTTGGATTTTGTGTTTCACTTTGAGGAATGAAGTCCCAAGCCAGCAGCACAACCCAGCCCAGCATCTCCAGCTCTGCCCCTCCACCTACAGCCCCAGTGCTGCTCCTGCCTGTCCACCTGCCCACTCCAGCCGAAAGAGGCTGCAAGTGACAGCCCATTTCAAATTACCTGGGACATTTTTTTCTGTTTATTATTCCATTTTGCAAAGAAAAAGGATCCATGACCGTGGAAGAAAGCTGCGTCTCCAGGCTGCCAAGCCGCTAATGAGGGGAAGCTCCTCCCTGCCCAGCCAGGCTCAGCCCAGCAGCCGAGCCTGTGCATGCAAGGGTGCAACAGGGACAGGGCTTTCAGTTCGTCCTAGGCCATCTTCTTCAGGACAAATCCTGCCCCTGCCACTTCCATGCTGTTTCCTCATTGTTTAATCCTCTACTGTGACTTGATACTCACTGGTGAAAAACTGTCAGCTCCCTTGGTGGTCCCTGCATTGCCCCAGCAGCACAGTCCCTGCTTTACAGCAATGCTGCAGAACCTTTTTGGGACCTGTGGCTTGGTGACTTGGCAGCCAGCAGGACAAACGATGTTGTCCCTGGGGCACTGAGAACCTCCTGGAGGCAAGATTAGAGACTGCAGGGACATAGTGCATGCAGCCCACAGGGACATTCAGCCCCACTGCAGGCAGCTCCTTCCTGGGCAGGAGATGAAGCCATGGCTGCTGTCTGCTCCTTGGCACCTGCTTGTCCAGGGACAGTTGAGGGAAGGCTGTGGCTGGTTAATCCCCCAACACAATTCTCACAGGACCATCCCCAGCCCCTGAGCAGGGGGCACAGAGCCAGAGTCCATGCCAGCCCACCCTCCTTCTGTACTCACACCCAGGAACGGGGGCTGCAAAGTGCTAATGGACTCCCCCTCAATGTCTGGCAAGACCTGGCTGTGCACACAACCATGGAGGCCAGCACAGCACCTTCAGCCCTGTGATGCTGCTGGTCTCCTCCCCCGTCCTCCCCATCCCACCACACACCCAATAGAGGGGACCCCTACCCAGGTGCTGATGCCACCACCTCCCATCCCACCTCCCACAGGGCACATGGGGACAACCCCGTGGGAAAACCTCTGCACCAGGAGAGAAGTGAAACCCTCAGAGGTGCCTCAGCAGCTGCATCCATCCACTCCAGGGCGTCTCAGGATGTATAGAGAAGGAACCTACTAAAACCTGTCGAAGAGGAGTCTCCTCCACTCCTTCTCTGCTATGTGGTGGTAAGGCTCAAGGATGCCACCTGCAAAGGCCTTTTAATTCCCTGTCTGGTAAGACACAGAAGTGCAAGGACAACCCTGCCCAGGGGAGAGTTACAGCAGCAACACCTGTGGTGGACAGAGGAGAGCCCAGAGGTGAATCTGTCTGGGGAGCAGGGCAGCAGGTCTAGGGCCCAGGACAGGGTTACCACTGCTTTTGAGGTGCATGGAGGTCACAAGCATCTCCCTCCTATCCTCCCTGCCCTGACGGGTAACTCGGTCCCTCCTGCCAAGCCTTACCAAGGCACAAGTCCCTGAGATGCAGTGCCAAACCTTCGGGGGCTCTGCTGCCGGGGCAGGGCCGTCGGGGAGCCCTCGGCGCTGCGGAGGCAGGGCATGAATGGAAATCATTATCATCCCCGGGACCACACACAGGCACGCACGCTCCGCGCTCAGCTCACCCCATTATCCTGCTCAAAGGGAGCCGGGGCCGGTGGTCTCCGTGGGCCTCACCTCCGTATCGGAGAGGAGGGCGAGCTGCAATCTGCTCCCTTTTATGCATATTCAGCATGACCCCGGGACTGCTGGCAAGCTGCCAGGGAGGCCTGGGAGTGGGTATTTCTCTCCCCAGCCCCCACGCGTCCCCCTCTTTTCCACTTCCCATCTTTGCTGCCCCTGGATCAGATCAAATGGAGATGCTGCTGACTAAGCAGAGAGAAACGGGATGACCCCCTCGGTGCCGAATCCAGCCCAGCACACGCCCGGATCCAGCAAGAGGACGGACATAAGCGATGGGGTGTCTTTCCCAGGGGCAGCATCCCCAGGGTGTCCCCAGCGAGGCTCTCGGGCGGCTGCCAGCTCGCTGCCACCAGCAGCACCCGCGGGCCGGGGCTCACCCTTGCCGAGGAAGCGGCCGCCCTCCCAGCTCCTCCCCAGAAGCGGCCGCATTTTTGAGGTGGGCGATTTCCTCACTCCTCCTCGCGGGGAATGCTAACAGCCGTGCGGCTTGGAAGGAAGTCACGCCGCCGGAGTGCTTCAGAAGTGCTTAAAAAAAAAAATTAGCTACCACATCCAACGCCTCCACACCCCTTCTCCCTCCAGCCACAGAGCGACCAGTAGCGTTTCCCTGCCTTATGGAAGACTTGTCAGGGCGATGCTCCAGCCCACTGTGGGTTCCTTTGCCATCATCTTTCCAGGATGCAGTGCTGCTGAGGGTGATGCTGGGTGCAGATGCTTGCCTGGAGCTCCGGGTCTCCTGATATTCAGCCAGCGGGCGGGGACTTGGTCCCCAAAATAGAATGCACAAGGCAAGTGCAGCAGGTGAGACCGGGCAAGGAGAGCAAACTTCCTGTGACACAAACGCGGGGCCTACGGCAGGCCCAGGGTCACCACCCAGCAGACCAGGGGCTGTGGCAGCTTTGCTGAGGTAATTACAGGATTAAGTGGAACAACACGGGGCAGGGAGGGAAGGGGGTTATTTGCCATGTTTGATCCCAGGACCTTTGCCGCACAGGAGCAGCCTTCTCTAATTAAAGCTCAGGTGGTAAGTGTTGCTCTGCTGTTGGGCTCAGAGGGCAGGCGATGGCTACAGTTGAGCAGCCAGCACTGCCCAAGAGGGGAAGGGGAAAGTTCCAAAGGATGACAAGAGAATGGCGCTTCCTTCCTGCAGGGACCTTCCCCAGGTTCTCACCAATGCTGCTGACACGGTCCAGCTGGACGAGTTTCTCCTCTGGGCCCAGGACAGTAGAGTGTGTGGGGTACTTGCATCACCTGAGTGACGAAAGCTTGTGGCCTTACTTGGAGCTGGTTAAGATGGAAACGGATGGTCCCCCCAAGGTGCTGCATCACCCTGTACACAGGGATGAGGTCCTGGGTGCCAGTGTGGGGCAGTGACAGAGTCACATGTCCACATGGGGCATAAACATGCTCCTCATGGCACAGCAGAGCTGAGGAGCAGAAAGGCAGAGTTTCCTGATCAAGAACCAAAGGACCTGAGTACTTGATGGGGTCCAACAACTAGATCAAAGGTACATGGGTGACACTGATCAATAAGGACTCCTCCTCCCTACGCTGTGCCATCCCCTGTAAAGCCCACCAGCACCTCGGGTGCCCTCTGAGCAGAAGGGCACTGGGGGGACGGGATGAGACACAAAGCAGAATAATGTGCTTGGAGAAGCTGTTACGAGGCACAAATAACCACCTGTAACAAGGATCTACCTGCTACCACACCTGGCACATTTCTACTGTCACACACCCTTTCTAACCAGGGTGTCTGCATTTCCTTGCCACACATGCTGTGGGAGCAACCCCCTTAAGATCTGCCCCAGCCTATGAACATGATTCATCCTGGGGGGCTGCTGGGGTCCCTCATTCACCATGCAAATGCCAGCTGGGTGAAGCCTCATTCCCTCACCCACCAAGCAGAATGCATCAGGACCAAACTGTGCTCCAGACACAGATAAATCATTCCATGTGTGTCTGGGACATAAAAACACAACCAAGAAGTATTTAAAGTGAAAGGAAAAACCACATGCAGCCAAGGTGCTGGTCCGGGCTCGGCTTTCCGGAGGGAAGGGAGAGGCTGGAGGGATGCAGCACTGCTGGGAGCACTAATCGCCTTCCCAGCCGCTAATGGAGCAACCAGTGCCCACCTGGGACACCGCTAATGGCACTGATGAGATGCCTCACTTTGCTTTACAAGCTCCCTCCTCTCTTCTGTTATTTAAGTATCAGAAGCTTCTGAGCGCTTACAGACCCACACCCGCCAAGTTGGCCACTCTGCACAGACCCTCGGGTTTTCAGCCCCCCCCCCTCCCCGAAGGTTCACCTCATGGGGGCAATTCCACAGCAGCCTCTTCCTGCAGCAGGCATTCCGCCTGAGAGACACTGCAATGCGCTCTGGCAGCTCGGAGCCAGACTTACACAAGCCATACGATCCCCTGGCAGTGCCAGGAGACGCGGACAAATTACACAGCACGCAGGAAATGATGGGCCAGATTCTGACCTCAGCCCTCTGGCATCAGCCCCAAGTAACTCCATTCACATCGGGCCAAACCAAGACGTAAGCGACTCCATTCAAATTTACACTGGCATACCTGTGGTCAGGATCTGGCCTGGCTTGAATTAGCAGCAGCCTGGTGTTACAAAAGGCAGAAATGGAGCCCAGATTTCCAAGGTTATCAAAAACAACCAAAAAATAAAAGGAAAAAAGGAATCCTCCACGAAGCAAACAGTCCCCAGGCTACTCAGCCATGTGTTTGGAGCTGTCAAAGGCGGGATGCTCGCACACACGCCTGCTCATCAGTTTTGGGAACTCATCAGCCACGCTGACCACGGAAAGGAAGAGACCAACACCCAGCATGGGTGTCCTGCTGAGTCCCCCATCCTGCTCTGCTCACCACTGGCCCTGGGTAGAGGTGGTCCCGATTCCAGGAGGGGAGACTTCAGCATGGTATCACCCATATCCTCTGGAGCTGAATCCGCTGTGGTGCAACACTCTTGCATCCCCCGGCCAATGCAGGCTGGACATGTCCTCCTTGTGCTTCCAATGCAACAGCAGCTCAAGGAGGCTCTGGAGCCTTTGAATTGCAGGAGCAGCAAGCTTGGATGCATTTGGACTTGATGATCCTCATGAGTCTCTTCCAACTCAGGGTATTCTGTGATTCTATTCTACCTGGTTTATTAACCTCTACTGCTGCCTGAGCAGTTATTTTACCCAACTTTCATCCCATTCCAGCTTCCTGAACCACTTCACACACTCCTGCCATGGTGCCTGGCTCCAACAAATGCTCTGAGCAGCATCCATCAAGGTGCAGAAGGTTTTCCTCTCCCTGCTCCCAGCGGATGCACAGGTCTCATGTGGTCCCAGTCTAGAAGCCCTCCTTCCTTCAACCCCTTTCCACTCCATATGGGAATACAGTGATCTGGTTTCCATAACGTCCCTCACTGCCTTTTCACAACATGCCGGGCACAGATGTTGAAAATAGTCTGGATGAATATTTAAAATGGTATTCAGAGATGACAACATTTGGCCGGCTTTGAAAGATCTCTCACATGGGGCAGAGGATGGCTCACAACAACGGGCCGGAAACACGCTGCACTTTGACATCTCTTTTTTTTTTTTTTTTACCCCCTTTCTGGCTATTGGTAAGATATTTCATGCCCCTTGTGTCCCACAGCCTGCTATTGCTTGAGTGCCAGCCAAGCCTGCAGCATTTGGAAGAAGCTGTCACGTACGTTTTTAAACATCACGGGGCAAAGCGGAATATGGAAAATCTGCCGCATTTCCATACGGAGCACGAGTGTCCTGCGCAGGCTCAGGGAGGGGCTCGAAGGGGCACAAAATAATTGCTTCCTTATGGAGCAGGGCTTGACTAACAGGGTGGGGGAACAGGAGGCAGAGGTGCTGTGGACACCCTCGGCAAGGCGGGCTGCTTCCCTGCTGAAGGCATCTTGGTACACACCCCAAGGTCTGTGCTGGTGCTCACCTCCTTCTTGGGGCTGGGAAACTCCTCTCGGACACACACCTCTCCCAGCCAAGGTGGAAGCTCTGTTCTGGCTGGCCTAGGTTGAAGATATCCTGTTCTGGTGCTCAGGGAGCAGTGGAAATGCTCCTCAACCTTGGCACCTAACAGCTTGCATTTCTGGTGAGCTCCTCATGTTCAGCTGCATCCCTAGGCCTGCCTTTTCTCTTCCACAGGCTGCAGACACACCTCAGCACCTTCCCAACCTGGCGTGACACCTGCCCTCTTCTCTGCAGGAACCCACTCTGCCCTCCTCCTTCCACACACAGAAGGAAAGGGATGTTGGGACCCCTGCAGCCCACCCTGCTCTTGGACTGCTGGACCTCCTGTTCCCTCACCGGCCTGCTCCAACCAGGTGGACAGAGCAGCACAGCAGCTCCCTCTGTTTTGTAAATGGGATATTACAGAAAAAGAGGGAAAAAAAATTGTCCTCCATCCATCCAAACACCTCGGAGGGTGTTTTCCGAGCGCAGCTGAAGCCACATCCCTTTGCACTGGTGTACAGGAAGCTCCAGCCTCTCCTGCCTCTGAGAGACAGGGCAATAGCAAATTGGGCCAAGAAACAAGGATCTGTGGCTTTTCCAGCCGTGAAGGTTTGCACATCCAGGTAAACACTCAATATCATCTCAGCCCAGCTACAGGTCAGACATGACTGGCACAGCTGGAGGTGGGGATGCTCAGCCCAGCTTAAATCTTGTACGCTCATGGAGTGAGCTCCCTCAGAGAGTGATATCCGTGCCCAGGTGCTGCCCAGCTGAGCAGCAAGCCCGCAGCACCACTGTGCTGCCAGAGGTCTCCAGGGGAGCTCCAGCTCCTGCACCCGGGGCTTTCCTCACCCACCCTGCATGGCGAGGCAGGAGACGGCCAAGCACCACATCTCCCATCACACCAGTTATTTCTTATCCCAAGAAAGGTATTTCCATCCACCCACTCTCCATAGGGCTGGGGAAGCTGTGGGTGGGACGGCGTTTTGAGGAAACGAGGGTTCAGCAGCTCCAAGAGAGAAAAGCCAAAGCAAAGCCACCCAACACAGCCCAGTTTCCCTTCCCCGCGCTGCCTCCCGCTCGCACGTGCCCTGGGCAGAGCTGCTGTCGCCCAGGGCCGGGGGCTGGGGGTGCCGAGGATCTCACCGGGCACGGTTCAGCACGGCTGAACACGTCGCATGGAGCTGCTTCCAGAGGGGACCCACTCTCTGAGCCTCCCCGGCGCGGCCGTGCTGGGAAGTGAGCAGCGGCGGCCCCAAGCCTGGGATGGTGGCAAGGCCGATGCCACCCGCCAAAGTGGCTTTGTGCCGGTGGAGCCCTCCTGGCAGGAGAGGAGCCTGCGGCGAGTGCTGCGGGCAGGGGAACACGTGCGTGCCCCGTGCCCGGCACCGCAGGCAGAGCCTGGCAGAGCTCCCGCCGCTGCCCGCACCGCGCCCGCACCGAGCGGGGCCGCAG
>WEKX01010573.1:89241-110983 GCA_013390025.1 Pitta sordida
TCCCGGGGGCCGCGGTCCCACCTGCCGCACCCCCGGACTCGCTGAGCCCGCCGCGTTCCATCCCCGCCGTGTGCGGGTGCTACGGCACCGCAGCCCACCGAGAGCTCCGCGGTGCCGCAGGGAAGGCGGCCGGTTATCCTCCCTTCGGCTTCCCAAAGCAACTGAGGGATTTACCAGGCGGGAGCAGCTCCTCTTATGGAGGAGGCTGGAGTCTCCGCTCCATCCTGAGGTGCGGGGGCTTTTCACACGCTGCTGCACCAGGGCCGCCCTCGGTCTCTGGTTTTTGGGCAGGCGGGGAGAGCAGTGGGGCACTTCCGCGCTCAGCGCAGCTGCCTCCGGGCCGCCCCAGGGGGGCTGCCCCGCCATCCCCAGGCCACCTGCCAGGGTGGCAGGAAGAAGGTGAAACTAATTTAACCAGTTTGTGTGGGGCAGAGGAGGAGAGCAGAAAACCCGGACCTGGATCCCCTCCCTCACTGGCGGCGTGTTCACAGCCCTGCAGCCCCACATCGGCCTGGGGAGCACCGTCTTGTGGTGCCCTGGCAGTGGATGTGAAGGCAGCACCGGAGGAGGGGACAAGGGCGAGGTGCCGGCACGGTTCTCAACCCCCACACCATCACCCTTCTCCCGGAGGACTCCCGCATCCTGTTGCTCCGGGGCAGCAGGTTGCAGGAGCAGCAATCCCAGCCGGCTGGCAGATGCTTGCTGAAGGAGCAGACCTCAGCTGGCTGAGAGCCCCAGGGGAAATGCTGTTTGCTCCTCTCTGCCTTGTTGCACAAAACACATTTTTCCCCTACTACAGCGGCAGAGATGGGGATAAACAAGGGCAGAGCTACCAGGTGACAGGATGGAGGAAATGTGGGCTGTGAGCAGGGGAGCCTCAAGACTCTGTAAGTTCAATGCTACAGGTGTCCTGTAGCTCCCCTGTCTCTCTCCAGGACACTTGTGCATGTGGAGAGCCAGGTGGCCAAAGCCAGAAGCCGCAACAGCAGCCCAGATGCAGATCCCAGAGGAGGAGCAAGAGCAGGGTCAGTGTTTGTTTCATGTGGGATCAGGTCAGAGTGTGGGGCAGAGTGAGGACTGTGTTGTCAGCAGTGTAGGAGCCTGGGGCTGGAGACAAGCTGGGGTGGCCAAGGCAACAGGGCAACATGTGGTATGGCTCGAACATCCTAAGGTGACACAAAGCAGGAATTGTCCAAGGGATGGACTCAGAGGCATTTTCCTCCCCAGAAAGCACAAGGACAACCATGAACATGAGCTGTGATACTGAGCCAGCCTGGCTGGGCTGCTCCAGGGTAGTGCTGAGCTTGAGGGGCTATGTCACCACAACCTCGGCACTGCTGTTTTCACACCCATTGGACCCCCCCATCCCAGGCACTCAAACAGGATGCTAGAGATGCTGGCCACCATATGGAGAAGTCCTGGAACTGCTGTCCACAAGCCTCAGATTAGTGAAAACCCAGCTGAGATAGGCAGAAACTGTTTCCTGGGTCCCTGTTTCCACTGTTCCCTCTTTGCAGGATGGACAGTCTGAGAGAAGGATGTGAATGTGGGTTTGGCAAACAGGGGAATGCTGTGGACGTCAGCAGGGATGGAGCACTTACTGATGTAGGACTCAGACTTTTGAGACCCTGCTGGTGTCCCTCAGCATGCTGACATCACCCAGCGCTCACAGATTTGTTATGGCTGGAAGGACGAGAGGGCAAACACACTGCGTGATTTTCCTCTGCAAGAAGCTCTGCCCCTTGCAAGGTCCTATTCTGTATCCATTCCTACTTCTCCTTCCTCGTGGAGACCCAGCATCTGGTCCCAGCCAGGCCTCTCAGTCAACAAAGGATTGCTGAAAGGACATGGACATCCACGGGCTGTTGGAGCAAAAGCACCGGCACAAAGTCAGTTGGGGCAGACACAGAAGCATAGAATGGGTTGGAGGGACCTTGAAAGATCATCTAGTCCAACTGCACAGCAGGAGTGTCTTTCATTAGACCAAATTTCTCAGGCCCCCATTCAAACTTGGCCTTGAACACTTACAGGGAACCTGTGCCAGGACCTCGCCACCCTCACAGAGAAAAATTGCTTCCTAATTCCCCAGCTAACCCTGCCCTCTGGCAGTAGGAAGCCATTTCCCCTTATCCTGTCACTCCAGTCCTTTGTCCCAAGTCTCTCTCCAGCTCTCCTGGAGCCCCTTTAGGCTCTGGAAGGGCTCTAAGCTCTCCCTTGAGCCATGTCTCCCCAAGGCTCTCGCTCCTGCTGCCCTCAGTACCTCACCCCCACACGCAGCACAAGCTCACAGCCAGCCCAGCCCTGCAGAGAATTCTCTTGGCCGCTGCTTTCTGCCCCCAGAGCAGTTCATACTCTGAACCTGAGACACTCACCAGGATCCCTGAGCTCACCCGCCTTCCCTGGCACGCCGCATCCCCAACCGGCTCCTCCTGGTTCGCTTGGCTGCCCAAGGCCCTCGCTCCCCCAGGGACCCCTGGCCCCCGAGTCCCCTGGCTCCTCGAGCCGCCTCTCCTGGCTCCCCAGGCCCCCCGAGCCCCTCTGGCACCCTGGACCTCTGAGCCCTCCAGCTCCCTGAGCCCCTGGCACCCTGGACCCCCGAACACCCCCTCATCCCCTCGAGCTGCCATCAAGCCCCCCGATCCCCCGGATCTTCCTTATTCCCTTGACCCCCTCAAGCCCCCAATACCCCTAATCCCTCCGATCCTCTGATCTCCCCCGATTCCCTCTCGATCCCTCCGAGCTCCTCCCGATCCCGATCCCGATCCCGCCGCCATCGGTGCGCGGCGCTCGCGCGCCCTCTGCTGACCCCGCCGCGGGAACGGGAGCCCCGATCCCCCTCCCCATCCCGGTCCCGACCCTGGTCGCTGTCCCGGTCCCGGTCCTGATCCTGATACCGATTGCGGTCCAGATCCCCATCCCCATCCCGATCCCGATCCCGATCCCTGTTCCGGTTCCGATCCCGATCCCGATCCCAGTCACGCTCCCCATCCCCGCCCGGGTCCCTCCGCGCCATTCCAGGGACAGGGCACTGGGAGCGGCAGGGCGACTCCAGGGCCATGCTCCCCAAGGCTGGATCACTCGCCCGGTGAGCTCCCCTGTAATCCAGTCCCTGGTCCCGCCGAGGAAGGAGAGCGTGTGACAGCGGGCAGCCCCATCCCGGCATGTCAGAATGGCTCCGAGAGGTGGAAGCTCATGTTTCCAGGCAAGCAGGAAAGAGACCTGCTTGTTGCCTCCCCAAGTCCTTCTTTAACCTCCTCACTGGAGACGCAGGAGGTTTGCTGCCAGGAAGACTCTTTACTTTGGCTGGTGCCACAGGCCCCTCGCCTCGTGCACTGAGAGAGGAGGATCTTATTTCAGCCACTGGGTCATCTTCAGGGTGATTCCATAATTCTCATGTTTCCCTTCTTTCTTCCAAGGGCACCTCATCTGCCTCCCTTTCCGAACTGCCTATTTCCTGCCAGACACATCTTCATTCCCACCCCGTGCTCAGAGTCTGTCTCCACACCCAGTTTTTCTGAAGGTCACAGCAGCTGTCCCCAGGAACGGAAATGTGACCTTGCCAGGGTGTGGCAGGGAGGTATAGAAACCCACTTCATGGGATGTGTTTTGCCCAAGGTATTCTCCATCACAGCAGTTTGTTGGGGCTCAGCTGGGCCTCAGCCGCCCCTGGAGGTCTGTCCTCTGCACTCTGACTCTCCTGCTCACCACCAGCCTTCCTGCAAGCCCTTGGGTCCTTCCTGTCACTGCAGAGCTAGAGAACAGAGACCTCCTGGGCTGGCTGCTCAGCCTGGGATCTGGGGTTTGAGCACTGTGGGGGCATGGGGACAGCCCAAATGGGCCTTCTCTGAGGGCCAGTAGCACTGCTCTGGGCCATAACAGCTCTTCTCTGTCACACAGGAAGACCAATGGGGGCAGCTCACTGTGAGGATTTCAGGCCTGGGTGCCTCTACAAGTCTGTGTAAAATCAGCACAACATTGCCACAGGCAGAAACATAGAGAGACACTTCTGTCTCCACTTCCCAGGGGAAGGCTGAGCATCTGGGGCTCGGGTCTCATTTATACATGAGCCATTTCCCCACTGACATAAATACCCACTTCCAGGCAGAGGCAAACACAAGAGCCAGATCCCAAGGGAGACAGGGATTGTCGGTTGGAAGGTGTGCAGTGAGTACGGCTTGGGGAAAAGGAACATGGTGCAACATCACCAACACCCCCAGCATATAACACCACTGTAGAGGGACATGACATGGATTTTGCCCTGCCCTGCTCCTGCTCACCCCAGCATCAGCATGGCACAGGTCAGACCCGCCGCCAGAGCTTCAGCTGACAGCCCAAGGCCGAGCTGGAGCAGCTCAAGGGACTGCAGTCCTCCAACAAGGTACAGTCAGGAGGAGCCTGGGGAGATGCTGAACCTGCAAGCAGCTAGTGTTGAGGCCACATCTTGGTACTGTTGCCTTTCCCAGCCTTGGACTGAGGGGATACCGCAGAAAGATGTTGCAGAGGCTGGCAACACTACCCCCGAACACCCTCTGTGCCCCATGGAAGCTGCAGCTCTGCAGGCACTCCAGATCCTGCTCTTTCAGCACGTCTCCAGCTCTGTGCTATCCCTCTCTGGCTGCTCTCAGCCCATGGCAGAGGGACTTGCATGTCCCTGCTCCTAGTGAAGGCATCCCTGGACAAAGGTGAGTGCCATGAGCATGTCCTAGCCCTGCATACTCAGCAAGCAGCTGTTAGTAGTGCCAGGAATTAATTTTAAGTCTCTTTCTCAACAGCTTCCTGAGCTGCAAGACCTGAGCCTGGCCTTCTCCAGCCACACATTGGTTCATCTTTTAACTACTCCCATTCCCACATCACTGCCGTGGCTCTGTGTGCAGAGTGCTCAAGGATGTCACCCCCGCACCCGACAGTCCTGCCTGTGCACCTGCTCTGCAGTGACCTCCACGGCACCGGCGTGTCCCTTCCCCACGGCAGGCAAAGGGCCGCAAGTGTCGCCAGGGGCGCAGGTACAGCAGCCGTGGGACACCCACATCCCCGCGGGGAGCGGCGGGTGCGAGCCCGGTCCCAGCCCGGCCCCAGCCCAGCCCAACCCGGCCGCAGCCCAGCCCCAGTCCAGTCCCAGCCCAGCCCCAGCCCGGCCCGGCGGCCGCGAGATGGAGCCGTTCCCCCGCGGCTGCGATCCCGGGACAGGCTCCGGCAGCCGGGAGAGGCTGGGTTGGCACAGCGGGCTCGGGATGAGCCGGTCCCAGGGGCCACTGACCGCTGAGTGTGTGTTCTCATCGTAAGGAGAATGCTGTGCCTGTCCCATTTCCTTTAGTGGAAGAATGCTGTTTCCGCAGGTGGGAGGGCACTGTGCCTGTCCCTTTTCCATCAGTGGGAAAATGCTGCACATATTCCTTTTCCACGGGTTGGAGGATGCTGTGCCTGTCCCATTTCCTTTAGAGGAAGAATGCTGTTTCCACAGGCAGGAGGGTACTACATGTGTCTCATTTCCTTTCACAGAAGGATGCTGTGCATGTTCCGGTTTCCACAGGTTAGAGGATGCTGTGCCTGTCCCATTTCCATCAGCGCTGTTTCCACAGGTGGGAAGTGTCCCATTTCCACAGGTGGGAGGACACTGTGCCTGTCCCATTTCCATCAGGGGAGGATGCTGTTTCCACATGTGGGAAGGTGCTATGAGTGTCCCATTTCCACAGGTGGGAGGACACTGTGTGTGTCCCATTTCCATCAGTGGAAGGATTCTGCATGTGTCCTGTTTCCACAGGTGGGAGGATGCTGTTTGAGGCTTGCACAGCTCATGCGGTCGTGTGAGCCTTGTGATGCTCCCAGAGCACCTTGGCCTCTCGAGGAAGCCCAGCCACCCCCAGCATCCTCTCTGCTGAGCAGGATTATGTGGATGCAGAGTGAGGGTTTCTTGTGGGAAACATCTCACCTCACCTCTGAGAGCTGTTTTTCAGGGACCCAAATGCTTCCCACAAGCCTGAAGTCAGAAGCAAACCTTAACTTTACCACAAGGAGCTCTTTTAATAAAACTCATCAGGTACCTCAACAGCCTCTGGCGTTGGTGACCCTGCTTCTGTCTGATCTCACATCTCTGCTTCAATCCTTGTGCTTCCTGCAGGGATCTGGATGAGCTGAGAGATATCCTTGCACACTGGAGGAGTGTGATCCATGCTGGCTGGTGGATAACAGGTCTGTAGCACTGGAGGAGCAGGCCAAGGCTGCAGTGGGAGCACAGAGTGCTCGTGGTGCCACAGGGGTGTTCTCAGCCAGTCATCAAGGGAAGAGGTCCACAAACCTGCCTGGCGGATGGAGCCTGTCTTGTGTGAGGCAGGAGCAGCTCACTGGGCTGGCTCTGGAGTGGCTGGGGTTGAGATCTGATTTGTGTCTTGTTTGCTCCAAACCAATTCAACCTTTTGTGTTTGGGTAGATTTGGGCTGGGATTCCAGAGAGCCTCAGCAGCTTGGGCTGTGCCTCTGCTGCCCACTCGGGCATGGCAAGGGGGGCCATTGGTTTGCTCCCATCCTGCTGCTGGGACCACCAGTCACAGCACAGGGACACCAACCCAGGTCTCCAGGGCAGCAGGGCCTGTTGCTGCTCAAACTTGCCTCGAGCAGATCCTGACGTTCCAGAGGCTGCTCCATTACAAGCTACTGTGATATAAACAAATCCCTGTTTTTTGAAGTGGTGGTGGGATTCAAGTGCCTGCTTCCTTACCCTCTTCAGGAGTGCTGGCACATGGGCAGGCTTGTAGGGATGGAGGTAATTTATAGCCCCAAACCTGCCAGAGCTCCAGGAGTGTTTGGACAACACTCTCAGGGACACAGTGGGATTGTTGGGGTGTCCCCTGCAGGTCCAGGAGTTGGACTCGAGGATATTTGGAGGTCCCTTCCAGCTCTGGAAACTCTGCAATTCTGTGAGGTAGCTGAAGTGTGAAAACCTGATGAAAAGCATGTGGCCACACTTCTCCAGTCCTCCAGACTGTTTGGGGAGGTCACCCCTCCACTGCCTCTGCTGATGCTTTGGGGCTGAGCTCCCTCCGGGGGCGTCACTTGTTGTGGCCATGGCACACCGAGCAGGTGGCACAGACCCTGAGGAATAGGATAAAGGTCTTTGTTGGAAATTGTCTTGAAAATGAGTGTGTCTGGAAGGACTTGGGGGTACCTGACTGGCAGCCACAGGGGTGCCCAGGGGCAGCAGGGATATGAGGGGAAGGACTGGGACAAAGGCTTGGGAAGGAGAGACCAGGGTGAAACAGTGGAAGAAGGAAGGAAGTAGAGGGAAAGGAAAGGTGGAAGGGGAAGAAACTCATAGGAAAGTAGAGCGTGAAGAGAGAGAGAAGAGAGACGGGGTTGGGGGGGTTGGGGGAAAGAGAAATGCACAGAGAGTTTTGTAACAACTTAAATTCATTCCAGACAATGTCCAAGGAACCCTGGCAGCACGGGTTGAAACTAACCCTGCCTTTGATTTTATGAGTTCATTATATGTTGTTTGGGACAGTGATTCACACGTCTTGGCTGCTTCACATTTTCCCTTGTGTCACAAATGAAGAGGGGACCACGAGATGGATTCTTTGGGTGGAA
Source organism: Pitta sordida (assembly GCA_013390025.1). Classification (NCBI taxonomy): domain Eukaryota; kingdom Metazoa; phylum Chordata; class Aves; order Passeriformes; family Pittidae; genus Pitta; species Pitta sordida. The sequence continues at coordinate 96,822 of WEKX01010573.1, forward strand.
AATATTCCCTCAATTGTTAGGTAGATGTGTCTGTGCCATGCAGAGATCCCAGGAGATTGGTCTCCTGGGCTGCCCCAGCTCCCTGCACAGCACACACAACCTCTGTGCCTCGTGTCTTGCTCTCTCTTAAAGAGAAAGCACTGGGAATGCCTGGGCAGAAGGAGGTGAGACGATGCTCGGCGGCAGCCACGCATGTTCTGCACCCTCCCTTTGCTGTGGGATGGGCAGTGGATCTCAGGTGGAGCTCAGACCCATGTGGGGAGGACAAACACCCACCACCAATTGTCCTGTGAAAGCAGTGTCCCAGAGCCTGTGTCTCTGTATGAAGACTGAGGGTGACCCTGAGGTCACAGTCCCAGGCTTGGGGACCCAGGCTGGGCTCACACTGCAGACCTGCCATGGGTGTTCCTGATCCCCATCCCCACCCCCATCCCCATCCTAAGGGCATCACTGCACTTACAGGTTGTTGCTGCTCGAAGCACTGGGTGAACTCCAGGGAAAACCATTCAGGAATGGGTTGGTGGCTTCCAGACCATGTTGGCTGGGAATATTCACAACCTGGTCAGAAAAATAACAAAACATGCCCAAGCCAACATCAAAGTTTGCATTGGAGCCTATTGAAAAACACCAGTGACTTGGTTGGGTATTGTTACTATTTTTAGCTTCCTGTGTCATTTCAGGTTTTCCAGTGAAAGGAAGAAGAAAAAAAACCCTCACTGATTTCTGAAACATGTTGTTGTGAGAGAAAATACAGGCCTGTGAAACTGGACACCAGAAAGAAAAAAAAATTGCCTGACGTTTTCTGGTTTTGATTTATAACTTGTCTTCCAAACCCAGACAAAGTTCAGTAAAATATTACACTTTGACTAGAAAGACATTTTTCAGTGTGGTCAGTTCTAGCCTGAGCTTTGGGGAATGACAGTGGAGAGCCATGACCAGTCTGCAGGGCTCCCCACACTGGTGTCCCTTACACTGCCCAGTGTGAAAATGCCTCAGAGACCCACACACTCCTCACTGGGGCAGGAAAGCTTTTGCAGAGGTCTGAAGGAGCTCAAAAGAGGAGTTGAGGCTTCCTCACAAGCTTTACCCAGTGCCAGATGAGCTTCCCAGACAGAACCACGACAGAGAAGCCCATCTGGAGGTGAGCTGTGGTGACAAGGACAAGGAGCACTGAAGAGTGGTGGCTGAAAGTTGAGGGGCTGGCAGGACAGGAGTGATAACTCAGCTCTGCAGCCCCTGAGGTGCCCTGCTCCGGATGAGACCCTGCTATCCTGCATCCCTCCTTCCTTCAGGCCTGGGCTCAGGCCCTGCTCATCCTGCGGGGAGTCTCTTCTGAGGATAAAGCTCAGCCTTTATTCTGCTGGCATTGCAGGCCACCGTCTTTCCCCAGCACAAGCTTCACTTCAGGAAAATGAGGTTTGGTTTTTTTTGGTTTGAACGTTGTTGTTTTTTAAGAGGATTCTTAGGAAAAACACTCGCTGAGACGGATCAGCTCATTTTCAAAGTTGTCCCGAGGCAAGAGGCAGAGGGTGTGGGCCGCGATACACACCCACATCTGTACAATGAGGAAGGCAACAGCGCCGAGCAAAAACAATTGCATGAAAAGCTTTCCAACAACAAAGTTTGCAAACCCACAGAGCCCAGGCTATTTCTTGTGGTCGGTGGGTAAGAGTTCCCAGATAATGCGGCCTGACAATGGAACAATGAGGGCCGAACAACGCGGCTCATGATTAGAAGTTATATAACAGCGGCTGGCATTTATTAATAACACTCGTGTTGGGCTTCATCCTCTGAGTTAGCACTTTTCAGGTTCAGAGCACTTTACAACCCCTGGCTATTCCATATTGGATGCTTGACACGAGGTGACTCGGAGGAAATGTTGGCCTGTAGCAGTAGGAACAACTTTCATGCCTGTTTCTCTTGCAGATCTTAAAGGGGAAAAGGGAAAATGTCAAGTGATGGGTATCTGGGACCTCTCCTGTACCCCACAGTCACGTGGTGATGTAACCCCACAAAGGAACATCATTGGGGCAAACAGGGTTTTCCTGGGATGAATTTCTGAACTTCACATTTTCAAAGTGTTCCTTTTCCCGGAGAACGAGCAAAACCGGGACTTCCACTGGGATGCAGGAATACGGTTGGGTGTGATCCCAAATGGGAACCAGCCCTGGAGGAGCAGTCCACAGTTGGCCTGCAGCGATGGCACAGCTTTGGGAGCAGGAGTGAGACATCCCACTGGAACAAAGACAGCCCCGATGGCCGCCTACTGTGTCCTTGGGACGTGCTGGTCAGAGCAGTGGGCATGGCTGCTCCCGCAGGACACACTCGGTGCGGTCTGGGCTGGAATCCTTCTTTCCCCGTCTCACATGAGACCTTGATGCAGAGCAGGAGTCATTCTGCCCAGCACAGGGGATGAGCGGTCCAGTCTGAACAGGTTGTCTCCTTCTGGTCTGCGCAGGCTATTTATTGCTGCTCTGACTGTTGCTCGTGGTATGTGCTGACCGCTCAGCCTGCTCATGAAAAACAAGAGAATTCCCGTCCAAGCTCCGGTGCCAAGCAGTCAGCGATGGTTTGCTTCTGAGCAGGGCTGAGAACCTCTCCTCAGCCCTGGGAGGCAGATGTCTCAAAAGCAGCTCAGACCTGGGAAAGTTGTGGCCCGGCACCAGGCCTTGGACTCAAACACCCAAACAGCTCATCAGACAGGCCCCTGTCTGCTCCAGAGGCAGAATTAGCACAGGCAGGAGCAAAACCTGCCCTGGTGCATGGAGGTGAAGGCAAAGGGACTCATGGCCCCACAGCTCTGCCCCTGATCAGGAGGCATGAGAGAGCTGCAGATTTCCATAGAACATTGCAATGAGGAGGAGGCAGGGTTTGCAGCTGCAAGGGTTGGGACCTTGTGCCTTTTTCCACTGGTTGGAGAAGTGCATGTGCTCCAGTGATCCATCCTGAGGCACAGAAAGTCACACTTCCAGCTCTTTCTCTTATAGGAAATGCCTGGAGATGGTAAACAAAGCCAAGGGCAAAGAGTCACTCCAGGGACAGCCCCATGGCAAACCCCAGGGGCCCCGGGAGCCTCAGCTGGCTGAAGGCACAGGGTTGTGATGCTGAAGAGCCATCCCCAGATCTTGCTGAGCAGCAGCCACACTGATGCATCCTGTAAGGAGGAATCTCTTCTGTTGGTAATCATCAATAAATCATTTCTGTCTGCCCAGATGTGTCTGCTTCCACAGGAGAGATCTTCACAGAGTCACAGAATTAGTATGGTTGGAAAAGACCATAGAGATCATCGAGTCCAACCTGTCACCTGTTCCCTAACCTGTTGTCATCCTGCCACCAACCCACCATCCTATTATCTAGATCATGTCACATCATCCAGTCTTTCCTTAAACACCTCCAGGGACGGTGACTCCACCACCTCCTTGGGCAGCCCATTCCACTGAGGGATCACCCTCTCTGTGAAAAAGTTCCTCCTGATGTCCANGATAACAGACACTGTTTTTTCCCCACCCTGGTGTCTCAGGCGCTGGCAGCACCAGGAGCATTTTCTGCACTTGTAAACCACCCTCCCATATGGTGAAAACCCTCCCACACCATCAGGTAGTGCTGTCTGTGGGGAGAGCAGATCACACTCCAAATGCCAGAAGCACCGGGCTGGGGCTCTGCTCACTGGCAACCACCTGCCAGCTGGTGCCTTCTCAGCTCTCCTTCCTCACAAGTGTTTGGGGTGTCACTCCCACAGTCCCTGCACATCTTCCCAGCCCTTTGCTGCCTGCACTGTGTGAGACAGAGACAGCAGGATGCCAGTGGCTCAGCAGCCAGGCACAGGCAGGGCTGGTACCGAGCATCACTGGTGACACATGGGGACTGCAGAGGGTGGGCTGGGGTTGCCCTCGGGTCCTTGGCTGCAGAATCTATTGCTGGTGGTGACAGAGGAAACCAGGGTGTCTCCTGGGGTTCATTTCTCATCATGGGCCTGCCTCAGGCTTGGGAAAGTCAGTCCCGGGATTTCTTCCTGCCCCTGTGTGCCTTCCTGCACAGTTGGGATGGATGACAACCAGGCTGGGTCAGGGGGACCACACAGTGTGACCATGTGACAGTGACATGGGGAAATGGTGCCCTGCAAGCCCCCACCTCAGGACATCTGGCTCAGGACAGCAGTGCATGTGGGATCCAGCTGCCTGTGCCTGACTCCAGGTGAGGTGGGATGAGGTGAGGCTGGCGGGGTGAGACAAGCAGCCAGGGCAGATGATGAGAGTAATTTCAGACCTTTTAAATCAAGAATAAGATGTTGCCCTTTGCTGCCAAGATTGAAATCGGGACCCTTCCAGCTTCAAAGACAGTGGGCATAAAAGATCAGATTCTTTCCCATACCTCCAAGCTGAGAGCTACAGCCAGAACTAACAGCACAAAACTTCCAGGCAGAAGAATCCTTTTTGTTAAGTACTGAACAGAAAAGGCTTAATTATAAATTATTTTCTTGGGGGGAGAAATACAGACTGACCCAGGCAAATTGATGAGGATTAAAATATTCCCCTCACACTTACTGGGAAAGGATCACATCCACCATCTGGCCTGAAAGGAGCTTTTGGTTCTGTTTTGGCACCCTAAGCTGAATGCACAAAGTCTGTGGGTTCAAACTGCCTCCAAAGGCTCTGATGCTGTTGGAAGGAAACCTCTAAAATGCCCCATCATGACTTTTTCCCTACAATTTAATTTCATGGGAAATTGCACAGACAGACAAATAATATGGTTTCAAGGTAGGTTTGGTCTAAAAACGTTTCCTGCCAATGGCAAATCCAGTTCCTGGGGTTGGTGCTTTCTGTCATTTATCTTCCATACATTCCCATCCCCAGACCAGGTGTATTTAGCAGTGTGGCTCTGGGTTAAAATGCATCTGCAGCCAAAGCTGATCTCTTTGGATCCAAGCAGCTGCTACTCAGTGGCTTGTCTTCTGGTATTTCTTCATCCACTCTGCCTTTTTTGAGGTTTCACCCTGCTGGAGGTTGGGGTTTTTTTGGACTTGTCTTTCTGAGCATGGCCTGCACTTCCGAGATCAAATTGAAGAGCTTTTCAGAAAGGAGAAGGGACTCTGTGTCCAGTTCTGGGCTCCCCAGTTTCAGAAGGATGTTGAGCTGCTTGAGAGGGTCCAGAGAAGGGCGGCAAGGATGGTGAAGNCCATGTTCTCTGAATCCATGGCCTGGAGATTCCCTGGCCTTGCTCCAACAGCACAGCAGGGACAGTCTTCCCCCTTGGAGCTCAGTGTCGCTTAAGAGGAAAGAGGGAAGGAAGAGCAAGGTAGTGATGGCTGGAATTGCAGCTCTGCGTGGTTCATTAGTAGGAATTAGTGCCATATTTGCCAGTGCACTCCTCTATGCTCAGGATTGAGGCCTCACAGGTCAGCTCAGATTCTGTGGTCAAGAGCTCTTATTCTTGTGTATGGGGAACAGAGACATCTCCCATCCGCACTCCACAGGGTTTGCAAATGGCCTTTCTCAGGCAGATGTGCCACGTGATCCTTGCCAGCACTTTTTGATGAAAAATGGCATCAAAATATAAAATTTTGATGCAGAACAGAAGGGAAAAAACCTGACTGCATTCTCACAGTTGCTTTCCTGACTCTTGGCTTGCTACAGAGTTGGTCAAATGTTTCTAAATTCAGCCACGCTTCAAAAATTTTTTGACCAAAAAACACAAGGATTTTTTTTAGAAAAACGTTCCTCATTTTTTCCCTTCTGGTTTGGCCATGTGTTTGACTCACTGAGAGGAGACTCCAGTTGGTTTTTCTGACTAGAACCACACTTTAAAGAGCACGGCCATTCCCTTAATTTGGGCTGATAAATCTTGCGGGCACAGATGAAGATAAGTCACATTTTGAGCCCAGAGTACAAATTCTCAGCGTTTAAACATTTGTGTGGTATTTGTTAAGCAATTTGCAGGCTTATTGAAGTAACTGAGCTGGACAACAGGGCTGGACCTGGCCCACAACAACAACTGTGTACAGACACTCAGCGTGTAGGGAACGGGGATGGAGGGGTCTGGATGAACCCATTTCCCTCAGAGCGCTCATGGAGGACATCTCCTTTCTTCCATGCAGGGTATCTCTGGTTGTGCTTGTTCCACTGCTCCCTTTGGGAGGATGGAGGGATGCCTTGTCAGCCCCCTGGGGGGAGCCTTTATATTCCAGGCATGTCAAAGTTCCTCGCGAAGAACAAATTTGTTTCAGCCCGGAGGAAAGTTGTGGAGGACTTTGGAGTTCTTGGGTCTGTTTGCTGCTGCTGCTGCAGCGACCAGAGCAAAAGGAGGCTCCTGCCACACTGGAGGGGCTCAGATGGGAACCCAAGGATCAGCAGTGGCTGGCGAGGAGCTGGAATTCCCGGAGAATTGCTGCGTGTGCTACACGTGCCATCCCACCTGGGCTCGGAGCTTTGGCACGGCGGGGTCCCGGCCACCCCACAGGATGGCACAGCTCCCTGGGGAAGGACCCGCTCCTCTCTCCTCCATCACTCGGACCCTCCCGGGGCGCTCGGCAGTGGCTCTGTCATGTCCTCACTGACGGCAGCTCCCCTCGGGCACAGCCCCCGGCGGCTCCGGGCAGCCCCCCGAGGGTCTGAGCCCCGGGCCAGGGGCAGGGGGTGCTGAGGGCACGGGGCGGGTGCTGGGACCCCCCGAGGGTCCGAGTCCCGGTTCGGCGGCCGCGAGTCCCGTCGCCGCGGGGCCGCCAGGTGGCGCCACTGCCCCGGGTCCCGGTACCGCGGGAACGGCCCGGGAGCGGCAGGAGGGAAAAATCCCGGGAAAAATCCTGGGAACAGCCCCGGGAACGGCCCCGGGAACGACCGAGAATGACACCGGGAACAACCGGGAACAGCCCCAGGAACAACCCCAGGAACAACCGGAGACAGTCCCGGGAACAACCCCAGGAAGGGCTCTGCGAGGCACGGACGAGACCGCCAGGGACCCCCAGAGCAATGTGCGGGGCAGGCGGAGCCGTTGTGTTCCCGCTGAGAGTCGCAGAATCACTGAACATGCTGAACTAGAAGGGACCCACAGGGATCATCCAGTCCATCCCTCAGCGCTGCTCAAGAGTTCCCCCCTGTCCCCAGAGGATCATCCCAACCCTCCTGCANACCCAAATATTGCAGGTGAGGCCACACCAGCTCAAAGCAGAGTGGGACAATCCCCTCCCTGGTGCCCCCAGGACACGGTTGTCCCTCCTGGCTGCCAGGGCACTGCTGACTCATGTCCCCCTGGCCCTGGACCAGGACCTCAGGTCCCTTCCCTGGCACTGCTTTCTGGCATGTCATTCCCAGTCTGTCCGTACACCCAGAGTTGCCCCATCCCAGGAGCAGAATCCAGCACTTTCTCTTGTTGAGAAGCCATGTCCCAGACTGGCCCAGCAGCCCGGGCAGGGGGCACCTCCTGGTACAACTCAGCCCAGGACTCTCTTAGGTACCACGACATATCTTCATGTGCCCTTTTTTAGTGTCTGTCTTTGTCCAGCCTCATGGCTACGCGCTGACCCACACGCTGCCTTTGCTGGCTCACAGAGGTATCCAGGAGGATTGCTGGCTGCAGCTCCTGAGGGGAAGGGAGGAGACAAAAGTAGGCTCTTTCCTAAAATACGGTCAAAGAGCAGAACACCAAGTGCAGCTCAGTTCTTAATCTCAGCTCCAGGATGAAATATGGTCTCTGTCCCAATAAAGTAGATAAACTGAGCCAAGGCTGGAGGCCCAGTCCTTTGTTAGTACCATGTCCTGGAGAGAAAGTGTCTTTTGGCAGCCAATGGGATGGAAGCAGACCAGACAATGCTTGAGGATACAGCCAGTCTCAGAGGGGATCTGATGGCTCTTGCACAACCCTCCAAGAAGATTATGGACTCAAACACCTGTACATGATCCAGCATCCACGACAGGGAACTTTTTTCTCCAGCACTGTTATTCTTGTTTCCCACCCCAGACCTGGAGCTGGCTCTCCAAAGTCTGTCCTGCCCTGGCATCCAGAGGTGCAGCCTTTGTTTCCCTTCTCAGCTCTCCTGCTGCTCTGCTCTGCCTCCTGCTTCCAAAGCAGCCAAAACTGAGACAGAGAAGCTACAAGGAGAACGGGACCTGCTGCTGCTCAGTGACCAGAACTGCCACCCTGAGAGCTGCAGGGGCCAGTGAGCTTGCCTGGGCACCTTGCTCTCTTCTCCAGCATGGGAAGATAACTGGCTTCCATGGAACAAGTTCACAGGTGACAAGGCACAGGACGTGTCTGACCTAGTCAGGTCCTCTATGAGAAACCATGTTCCATATGGATACCTTTCCCCCCTCCAGACCCAAGAAGGACCCTTAGATATCACATGCTCTGCCATATCTCTGGGACCATGGGCTTCTGGGAGGGTTCCTTTCCCTTGTTAGGACATCTGTGTGATGCTGGAGAGCAGGGTATCCTACCATACCCCAATTGTGGTCCATGGGGGTGGTCAGTGTCCTGCTCCAGGAGCCTGGCAGGAGACCAAGGGACTTTGGACAGGGCATTGAAACTCCTTGGGAGGAATGCTGGGGCCTAAAAAAAGAGGGGCATTTCCTGTGAAATTCACTGCACCTATGCTGGGCTTGGACACAGCTGTGACAGCCACATCCCACACATCTGCTCCGGGGTTTGGGGCAGACTCATCTAGTGAAAAAAAAAAAAAAGTAGATCATTTTGCTGTTTGCAAACAGGCCCTACTTTTTTGTGAATGGATTCATTCAGCAGCTGTCTGAAAGGGCCATTTTAGCCAATGGCCGGCTCACAAGCGCTGCCTCCCCACTCCTCGGGATTTGCTCCTCGTGGCTCTGCCTCTCCGATTGGGCTCCCGGCGCCACATGACGTGCTGCCTTCTCCTTGACGGGGTGTCTGACATTTTTAGGCACAATACCAGACAGCTAACGGCAAAGGAGCAGCCATGTCCCTGGGATGGGGCTGCTGTCAGGGTTTGGTTTTAATCACCCAGGGGGAAGGGAGGCTCATGCATGGCTTTTGCAGATGAACCAGCCGCTCGTCTGACACCTCTGGAGTGACAGTGAGTAAAGTCTGATACTCCCTGTGTCCTCTCATGGTGAGGGGTAGCAAAACTGGGATTGGGTATGCTACACATGGACACAGCTAAAGAGAACTGCAAAGGAGTGCAAAGGCAGCCTGAGGTGTGTCCTGCACAGAGGAAACACAACCCTTGTACCTGGCAGTCCCTGAGGAGATGGGGAGACAAGAGCCAACCTGTGCCTGCTCCATGAGGCACATCTGTGGTCAGCACGGGATCATTTAGGTTGGAAAAGATCTCTAACCTATGTCAGCATTGCCAGCCTCTGTGGTGTGGCATGATTTTCATTGTGTGATGAACGAGGAGCTGGGGGTGCCTGAGGAAGCGGGTCCAGCTCAGCCAGAGCTCCTGGCAGCAGTGGTCAGCAGGATGGGCTCAGCAGGGCCCTGGTGGTGGGGCAGGCAGAGTGTCCAGAGGGACTGGCTTTCCCGGGTAGCTCCTGGCTGTGACCGCAAAGGAGGAGATGAGCACAGTTTTGCACATTGAGAAAAGTCCTGGGCTTTAAAGTTTGAGGAGGCCAATTCCTGCCTCCAGTCCATTCATCTGACTTTCTAGGAACGATGAATGATGGGCTTAGGTCATCACCCAGGCCTGAGTCAGATATCTCAAGAGCTGGCATTGGATGTCTGTGTGCTCTGCCCCAGTGAATCTGGGTCACCCTGGCAGAGCCAGCAGAAACTGCATTCCTGGAGACCAGCCTTAGCTGAGCTAAACTGGGAGAGGTGGGATGGGAAAATGGGGATGAAATTCCCTTTGCCAACGGAGACCAAAGAGTTGAACTGCTGCTGGTGTCAAAACTAAAATGGGATATTAAAGAGGAGCAGAGAAGTGCCTCCATCCCACCAAGACAAATGTCAGGAGCCATCCTGAGACCATTCTCTCTCTCAGAACAAGCAGGATCATCTAAATTTGGGGTTCATGCATGAGAAAGCAGTTCACCAAGTGATAGAAGGGACTTGACATGCAGAGGGAAGAGATGGAGACCTCTGCCGACTGGAGAGGAGGGCTCTTTTCTCCATCTGGGCTTTGTAGGCACTACAAGGAAGAGATCCAACCATGATCCAGCCAAGGAAGCTGCCCCAACACAGCATGTGATGTTGGAGCAGGTGAGCTCTGTGGAGAGAAAAGCTGCCTCTGGTTTCCCATCATGCAAGGGGACATGTGCCATTGGATTCCATGGAGCCTCCTCCATCCCATGGGATACCTGCCTGAAGGGAGAAGGAGTTAAAGAGCTGACCACCAGCTAACCACCTTCTGCTTAAGCCCAGAGGCTCAGTGGGGAGAAGGGAGACTGCAAAGCATGGACATGGTCCCCAGCACACACTGGTGGGTAGAGGGATGGCCTGGGTGCCCAGGAGTGGGTGTGCACACACCTGTCAGTGTGTGGCCATGGCCGTGTGTGTCTCCTGCCAACGTAATGACAAGCGGGACCCAACTTAGAGGATGGCACCCACCCTTGATGCTCTTGCCCTTTTCCCAGGCCACCACCCCAGAGCACAAGGGGAAAGGGCCACGTTTCCAGAAGCTGGCACCCACCACATCTCGGGGTGTTCTGCCCCCTTTCCCCCGCAGCTCATCACTTAATCACGAGCAGCTTGGGGAGACAATGCAATAACCACACCAAAGAGCCAGCCTTGTTCCCCTTTGTCTTTCTCTCCTTTGAGGCTCGGCAGACGAGGCGAGCCCATCACGCCCACGGCCCAGCCGTCACACGTCCAACTCATCACCTCCTAGGGGCTCTTCGGCACGAGGTGACCACGCTCCCTCCAGTGCCACGGCACGTTGGCGAGGCAGGGCCGGGCAAGCTGGCACATACCCTGTGGCTGCCCTGTGCTACCCAGGCCTGGCCTGCACCTCAGCTCTCGGCTGTTGTGCTTTTGCCTCCAGACGAGCTGTCAGCTCAAACGGGACCACTGAGTTCTCCCCAGAGACGGAGGCAGCCCCCCTCCCTCCCCTCCCCAGCACATGGCATGGAGGCTTTTAGGCTGGTTTTCACTGGAGTTCACACAAATCTCGCCTTCCCCGTTCCCAACCCCCACCGTCCCCGCGCAACTGAACTCAGCCATTGAGCCCAGCGAATGGTTTATTTCCCAGGTTAGCACAAAGCAGGGGTCTCTGTGTGCCCCTGGAACCAGCAGAACAAAACGCACAAAGACGTTAGAGGGCCATTTGTAACCAAATCCCAACACACCAGATACTGTTGGGATTATGTCAGAAATATTTTCCCAGAATGCCCTCCCCCCATGCTCCCTCCTACAGATGTTCGGCCCCCACACCACAGATGTTGTTCCTCTTGCAAAATGAGCTTTCCCCTTCCTCTCCCAAATGCCCCTGATGTTTTGCGCATTGCCTTCGCCGAGGTCTCCTTTTCAACGTGCCCTCTGCATCCCCCCCTTCCCCGGTCCCTCGCTGATGAATGCATGGAAAGGCCAACCTGTCTCCTCGTGCAGGGCCGAGTGGGTGGCCACAGGGCACTGCAGGGACATGGGCTACTGGATGTCACTCTCCCTCTCGTTTGTCCCCACCATGCCCGCCTGAAAAGCTCTTTCCCTCTTTTGCCTTCAATTTGTATGTGACCTCCAGCTCTGCAGGCCTGCTCCATGGGGCTTGCTGGACCTCAGCCCCCTCAGAGGATGACAGAGGGATGCAAGCCAGACCCCTTGGAGGGTCCTGGTGCGTTCCCACGGGCTCGGTGTCATGCTTGCCCTCTCTCTTCTGCTGCATGCCAAGCTGGAAGGGGACAGGGTCTCCCTGCTGCTCCACAGCCGGCTTGGCCGAGCACAGCTCCTGGCTGGCAAGCGCCTTCGGCAGCAGTTTGTTCCTCGGTGATGCTGGGCGCATTTCAGACACCAGAGGGAACGGCCAGACCTTCCCCTCCAACACCACCAGCCCACGCGAACACGCTGGGGATCGGCCTGGCAGCCCATCAGGGCCGGGCTCCAAGCCCTGTGACACAGAGACAGACAGACAGACAGACAGGTCTCCGTCGGGAGCAGGCCCACACTGGCAGTGCCCCCGCTCAGCACCGCTGCCGCAGCCAGCCCGGCTCTGCCCTGCCCTGGCTCCACGAGCCCCGGTGGGAGCGCAGGGGTCCCTCCGGCCCTGGCACACGAGCTGAGGGCATCCTGTGCCACTGCAGGGTCAGCGCTTCCTCCTGCCCCCGCACACCCCCGAGGCTCGGCGGGGAGAGGTGCCAGCCCCGGGAGCCGCGGCGGCAGCAGGGCCGGGCGCGGGGCTCGTCTCCATCCTTCCCTCCTGCGCTGGTGGCGGCAGCCGAGAAAAAACATTTGTTCTGACACACGCGGGGCTGCCAAGCTGTGTCAGGCGCTTTGATGGCCGGGGCAGTAACCTCGGCCGCTTCCTCTGCCAGCGGGAGAGCCGAATCCAAGAGCCACAGAGCACGGAATCTCCCAAGGACTTCAGATGACACCTCCAGTCCGGGACAGCGCAGCTCTTTTTTTTTTTTTTATGCGTTACGAGACATTTCTCTCCCCTCTGTGGTTTGGTTTTTTGGTTTTGTTTTTTTCCCCTCTCCTCAACAGGTTATACACGCAAAGAAAAGCCAGAGAGGGATCCCGGAGAGGCAGAAACCGGTGGAGCTGTCCCGACCTTCGGGCGTCTCGCGATTTAGGCCGGCGTGGGCCAGCCAAAGCCCTTTACTCATCACCTGCTCCGAGCAAGAATCCGAGTCTCCGCGGGTCTCCCAGGGAGCTCGGGTGCAGCACGGGGTGTTTCTTCAAAGATAGAGTTTATTGCTAAAAATGTTTTGATCAGTGATAGCTCATATTTACATTGATATGTTTTTAAAGGAATATTCAAGTAAACATTTCCAATAGTTTCTGGCATAATCTCTAGCTTTTTTTTTTTTTCCCTATACACAAACGTTAAAAATAAATAAACTGTACACAGAAAATTTCCTTTAACATCTCTACACGACTATATGTATTCCCACACAACAAAACAATTCCACTCTTTCATAGATTTGTACTTTTCTTTAAAATTTCCTCCTTAATTAATTGTTATACACTTTAAACAAAAACCCTAGAGAGCTTGGCAAATTAGTTCAAACATCAGTGACAAGGTCTGAAGAAGACAAAAAAAATACAGCACAGAGAAACAACCGTCTTCAGGGATGCTGCCGTTCTTTCTTTTCTTTCTTGTACATCCCCCGCCCCTTTTCTCCTTTTGATAAAATCATCTTTACAGGAAACTTCTGCCCTTCCCTTCGGCAGGGAAGTGCTCGGGTTCTGTGGGGATGGGTTTAAAATGTGGTCCTATGTCTTTAAAATAATAATAATAACAATAATAATTATTATAATAATAAAAAACAGCTGCAATTTCCCCCCCTCCCTTTTCCTTTAAAATCTCTCTATTTACACGGCTGGTAGGGTTTTTTCTTTTCTTTTTTTCTTTTTTTTCAAATTTTTTTTAGGTTTTTTAAAGTTTTCCTTTTGTTAGAAGGCTATATATGTATAAAAATAGACATCTGATTGTAGTGCTTTACTGTGCCTTTGGCCTGCCCTGCAGTTCCTGGGTTCGCTTTTCCCCCTTTTGAATAAAATAACATTAAAAGAAGTCCAAGGAAAAAAAATAGAAAAAAAAAAAGGCAACAAAAAAACCCCCAAAAGAAATTAACAAAAAAATCCTTAAAAAATTAACAACAAAAAAAAACCCCAAAGCGGTTCATCTTCCCCCACCTTGCGCTGAGGGGGGGTGGGGAAAAAACAAACCCACCCAAAAAATACCCACCCACCCAAAAAACCTCCCCCCCCCTACAGCGATCCGGAGGAGGAGGGCGGCAGTGCAAGGGGCCGGGGAGGCTTAGCAGGAGCACTTGCACTCGGAGATGAGCGGGTACTGCACGGGGATCCAGGTGCAGTACTTCTGGCTGGACCAGCCCTGGCAGTGCCAGCGCAGGAAGGTCTTGGTGACCGACTTGACGGGCTTGCAGAACATGCCCTCGGGCAGCGAGCAGGACTTCTCGGCCAGGCAGTTGCCCTCCTTGATGTAGCGCGGCCAGAAGCGCACGCCCAGGTCCTTCCAGGCGTAGAGGACGGGGCAGTGGGTGTGCGCCCAGAGCCACTGCAGCACCTTCCTCCGCGCC